>SZWC01005447.1:127925-130425 GCA_023375785.1 Penium margaritaceum | reverse complement strand
GTGTGTGTATGCGTGTGTGTGTGTGTGTGTGTGTGTGTGTGTGGGTGGGTGTGTGTGTGTATGCGTGTGTGTGTGTGTGTGTGTGTGTGTGTGTGGGTGGGTGTGTGTGTGTATGCGTGTGTGTGTGTGTGTGTGTGTGTGTGTGTGGGTGGGTGTGTGTGTGTATGCGTGTGTGTGTGTGTGTGTGTGTGTGTGTGTGGGTGGGTGTGTGTGTGTATGCGTGTGTGTGTGTGTGTGTGTGTGTGTGTGTGGGTGGGTGTGTGTGTGTATGCGTGTGTGTGTGTGTGTGTGTGTGTGTGTGTGTGTGTGTGTGTGTGTGTGTGTGTGTGTGTGTGTGTGTGTGTGTGTCCATGTGTGCGTATGCTTGTACATGCATGCATGCACATGTTTGTGCGTGCGTGTGTGTGTGCTTGTGCGCACTTGCGTGCCTATGCTTGTGCATGGACATGCACATGTGCATGAGCATGTGCACAGGTACACATGAGCATGTGGGCACAGAAGCAACAGAAGACAAAGAGACAAAGTGACAAAGTGACAAAGAGCCGTAGGGATGGCCTCAGTTTTGAACCGAACCGGAAGAACCGCACCGAAACCTAATTTGAAACCGAGTTCGGTTTCGGTTGTGGCCCAACCAAAACCGTATTGTTACACCACTCACTCTGCAAGAGCTTCGGTTTTGGCTTTTTTGCTTTTCTCGCCGAAAATCGACCCAAAACAATTCGACCGAAACTCACCAAAATCGATGTAAAACCGACCCAAACCGACCTAAAACCAACCTAAAACGCACTCCAATTGATCACAACCGACCTAAACCGACCGAAAACCGAAACCGAACCGGTTCGATTCGGTTTCGGTTCTAGGATGGAGGGAACAACCGACCTTAAAAATAAAAATTAAAATTAAAAAAAAAAAATAAAAAATAAATAAAAAAAAGAAAAACCAAAAACCACGGTTTTCCATCCCTAATGAGCAGGAAGCCACGTGGGTGAGGTGTAGAGGTAGTGCTGTTAAGTCGATTTTCGATCACGATCTAAAAAATCGATCGAATCGACTTTTCGTTGAAATCGTGATCGAACGAATCGAGATCGTTGAGATCGTAAATCGTGAGCCGATCAGCGGACGATCACGATTTGGCGTTGGGGGGGAGGGGACCGATTCAATTCGATTCAGGGTCACGATCGATTCGATTTTTGGATCGAAATCGTCCCTCGCGCAACCACCTCAATTTCGGACAAACAGAACCTCACTGCACTTGTCGTAACGTGCACTGCACGGAAATCGAAATGTTTCATGCAAAAAGTGCTTTTAGACAACTTGTTTGTGCGCTCAACGCACTCGATTTGTGACAGTGCTTTCCATGGTTTCTGGAATCGTCACGTCCAATTCCACTCGATTCTAACGGAGAGGCCAGTCGCCGGCGACGCGCTCCGGCCCTTGACGGCCATAGCCGTTTACTACCATTTGAGTCTCGGAAGTCTCGACTGGTGGTGTCAAATGGTGCTCGTACAAACCGCCAAAAGCCACTGAGTTGACGAGGTAAATACAGCTGTATTTTTCCGATGGCCAGTTGGTACGAACGTCCATGCAACAGAGCGTCAACGGCCGCTCGATGGTGACCATCGTCCAATCCGCATACGCCGTCCCTTGTTATGTACACGTCTGGTTTGACACAAACGACGCCGTTCGACGCTTAAAACACATTGCTGAAAGCATCTTTCCGTTCGTCCAAGCCCGCGCATGTTCGTTCCCGATCCGCGTGGTCTCTCGTTCGACGTTTAGAAATTCAAATGTTCCGTTTGGAACCCATGAGGACCGCTGCTCTCTAATTTCTACGTTCTGCATGACCATCGATGCTCCAACATCGTTTTCTCGGTTTTTTTCAGACAAGCATCCGCATGTCCATTCATCCAGTATCTCGTCGCAGTTTGCGTGTACATCTCTGCAGGTTTTCCAGTCGACCACATGCAAACAGCTCGCACATTTTAGTTTGTGATCTCCGGAAAAAAAAGGCCGCAGCGCATCGGGCGATGCACGAAGCGGCTACGATGGCCATCGGCCTCGGCCATCTGTTGACCACAGAACCGAGTCGCCTTCAGAGCTCAGCTCTTACTACTAAACACGCACAACTGCACTTTCACGCCTACCCGTGCCCTTCTCTTCGCCGTCGCCATGGCGGACCAACTCCGAGCCGCCGACACTTCTCTAACGCACCTTCAGAAGGTGCTCAGTGCGCCCAACACCTCCACCGTGCACAGGAGCGCGGCACTCCGAGCCCAAGAGGTCACGCGGATGATGCTGAAGCGACAGCTACGCAAGTCTAAGCACGTTGAGTACGAGGGATACTCGTCGGAAGAGGACTGGGCCGCCGACGAGCGCAAGGACGAAGAAGACAGCCCAGAAGATGAAGACGAAGCTCTTGCGGACATGGCCCCAACTGATGACGAGGCCCCAAAGAAACAACGCCGCAAGAAGAATAAGGCGACACCTCGCCGCCAAGCGC
>SZWC01005447.1:92050-106980 GCA_023375785.1 Penium margaritaceum | reverse complement strand
GCACGCACGCACGCACGCACGCACGCACGCACGCACGCACGCACACACACACACACACACACACACACACACACACACACACACACACACACACACCCGCGTACCTTCTAGCTTCCTCGTCGAAGGACACGACGAGTCCCTTGTTCTTGTTGCTGGTGCGCAACAGCTTGGCCGGCATCAGCGCGCCCGCCTGGAGCAGCGCCTCTGGTCCTCCCGCGCCCTCATCCCTCTCGCCCACCACCACGTCACTGTGCCATCCCATGTCGTCTCTGCCCATTGCCCTGCCCCGGCCCCTGCCCCTGCCGCCGCTGCCAGCACCTCTGCCACCGCCCCTGCGGGGTCCCATGCCTAGCGCAACGAGGGACACGTTCGCGTTGGGATGGGGCGGAGGATGAGGGAGAGGGGGGCGAGCATTCGGGGAGGTGCGCTGCGGTCGGACCGATGCTGTTGCTGCTGCTGCTGCCACTGCTGCGGAAGGAGGAGAGGCGGCAGCGTTCAAGGTTTTTCTTTCTGTGTCCCGTCCGGCATAATTGCTGCGGGGACGTTCCCGAGTCATGTGGGGTTCCGAAATCGACTAAATAGTTCTTAGTCTATCTTTTGAGCGCGAAATCGAAACTGGCGAGCTCTAGCGAGCTCGGCCGGCTACCTCGCGTACCGGCCGTCTGCTTTGCGAGGAGCTAGCGACGTCGCGAACTTTTTCCCTCATTTTTTCGATAGACTAATTAGTCTATGCGGGGTGCGACTCGATGAATGGACTAATTAGTCCAAAAACCTCGACTAAATCGCTCGAAGCGCTCAGACTGAGACTAATTAGTCTATCGAAAGCGCCTTGTCCCACACCTCGCCACGTGCCCCCGGAGATCCGGGGCACGGTTCGGTCCAGACCACGTAGCGCGAACATCACACAGAGGACTAATTAGTCTAACTGACGACTAATTAGTCAGACTACTTAGTCTATGTTCACGAAAACGCGCGTAAATATGGTAGACTAAAAAGTCTAACTAGTTAGTCTACCACGTGCGCACGCGCGGTGGACTAATTAGTCTACGCGCATAAAGTTCGAGTTTGAACATAGACTAAGCTTAGTCGATTTCGGAACCCCACATCAAGCAGCAGGGTCAGTTGGAAATGCTGTACGACATCCAAGTTCTCTTACGGTCGCGGCCACGTTGTCACGACCAGATACCTACTTGACCTACTTTGGTTCCTCCCTCATCTGGAAGTCCTCGCCTCTACCGAACGTCACCGATATACCCTACTGCTCAAGGAATTCAACGATATAGGTTTGCCTGATTCTGAAATCTGTGAATTAGACAAAAGATTGGGTTTAGCATAATTTGTGACATCCAATTTGAACGACTTGGCAATCAACTGATACGTTGAATTCAATGAAAGGCCCGTGATCGTTTTCAAAAAACCCAATAGTTCAACGAGATATTCCAATACACGAAGAAAAACCGAGGACCATCGACGTGTGTACATGCGTGTCGTGTCAAGTGTATTTTTCATTTCGGACGGATGGTTTTTCACAACTATCCATCAGCCCCTACCACCAATGTCTATATGGAAGAATACAAAAAAACATGTGATGCGAAATGCGAGTGAACATTTTCTGCACTATGATTTCATCAAAACATATTCAAATTCTTTATGTAGCACTTGAATTTCATTAGAAGTTTTTTAAACAAATTCAACGACAAGAAAAACAATTAAGACCAAATACAAACAACAAAATGGTAGTTTTCCGAGATGCTCTCGGAAGTGTCAAACGTTTCAGAAGGTCCGTACTATTTTGGCCAATCATACAGTTCTAACAAGTACACCTGGGACATTAACAGGGGTCAATCGATTCTCCCTTCCTACAAAAAATATATAAGGATGGTTCTTTCAATTGAATTTGAAACTGATTTATTTTAGCGCATTTTCTACTCCATAATCAGCTGTAGTAGATTCGACAAAATCCTTGGCCGATTAGGCCAAAACCGCAGTGCTTAAGGGTCTCCGACCCTCAAGCCATCCCGTCTCACTGCCCACAGTCCCACATGATCCCGCTCGAGCCACGTGGCTCCTTCGACCGGTCGGGGTGGCACTGCCACGCTACATCAACCAAAAGGTGAAAATAAACATTTTAATTCTTATGAATGTTGGATAAAATATTGATTTCTGAAGTAATTAAATATCAAAAAATGAAATTAAGAAAATCCAAATAAGAAACTATTTTATTTTAAATGATGAAACAAATGTAATATGTTCGTGGAAATCAAGAAAATCATAATAATCCAAAAACCATTATAAAAGATTGAAATTGTTCTATACAATCACATAATTCGATGAAAATCCTGGAAAAATATTTTTAAATATATTATTTTTCAGGTTTAATATCTGTTTTAAAATTTCTACATATAAATATTCAATTTCAATTTTTTCATGAGAGTCATAAGTTTAATTATGGTTAAAGTATAAATACGTAGCTTGGTTGTAAGATCGTGAAACTAGATGCAAATATTTATGCATTAATAAATGGATATGATACTAGTCTTCAAGAATAATTGCATTATTTACCAAGATAATTTATAGAAATTCTTTAGTAGAGAATCAAGAAAAACGTTTAAAGAAAGGAAATTGAAATTAAAAATTTCCATCCTTTCAAAAGTAATTAAATAAATAGAAAAAACCTAAATTTGGATTTAATTTTTACATACAAGTCAAATCTGATACATAAGACTTTACACAAAATGAATTTTGCTCAAATAAAGGGTTTCTCTCAAAACGGTTTGTGAGAAGTGTGAGCAATGTTTTGAACTTCCTCTACACGAGTGTCGATAAGGCATGACGTTATGAAGGCATGGCCTTGAAATTTTCAAGATCATTATACTAATGATTCATCTCGTAAGTCAAGTGATCATGATATGAAGTTTGTAAGCTATTTTTTGCAAAATCGACTACAATTGTGTTATATCTTAAATAAGTAAAACTTCATGTGTTGTTTTCAATGTCACATCATACCATGACCATGTATAGAGACATACCGTTTTCCCTGGCATTAGAGGTCCTCAGATGTCTCCTTGTGAAGGTGCTTATGGTTGCAAAATTAAACGTTTTTTAGCTACAAATTAAACCTAGTGTCACAAATTTGTAGAATTATTCTTCAAATGTGTGCCAACCTTCGTGTGATTGCTACCTTGCTTCCTTTCCAAAAAGTGAAAAGATGAAGAAATTTAATTTGATTTGAAATAATTAATCTATTCTATACTATTCATACATGTAAATGTTAATATCAATTATTCTAAAAACTTGAATTTCGTTCTCATTCAATATTGTAATTGGTAAAATAACCGGAAATGTTTGTTTCATGAGATGAACCATCACAGAAACTCAAATATAGCTTAAGCTACATATGTAGCTTGAAATTAAATATGCATGTTCCATTTATGTGATAAATGAGACCAATATGTATTATATAAAATCTTTTCACTATTTGTAAATATTCATGGTTGTTTAGGATCAAACTCACCACAAACCATACTTTGCCAAGTCATGCACAAGTGTAAAAATAGTAATTTAATTTAATTTATTTCAATTAATATTTCATTATATGATGCTTTTCATTCGATAATTTTTATTTGTGCATGGTGTATACGTGGAAAAACATTTGGATATTTCAATGAGGTACGAAATCGTATTAAACTAATACTATACAACAAATAAAGTTTAATATCTCTTTCAAAATGATCATTTGAAGTATATTTGTTTGATAATATTTTTTCATTTAACATGTGCTATAATAGTCTCAAAATAGGAGCAGGAATAAATGAACTTCTAAGTAATTGTTTTTATCAAAAAATTAGAAAACAAATTAATTTTTCTCTTTTTTTTTATAGTTTAGCAACTCTAATCAGTTCATTCGGATCATGCTTTCCTTATGAAATGTTTTTTAGGTGATACATTAAAATTTCCAACTTTGCTAGCAGTTGGTCAATTTTAATAATTTCCTTCACGAGTGCAAAATGATAACATTAGCAGATCAAATAACTGAACTTGTCATAAAATAAGTATTAAGAACGGATGCATCAAGATACGAAACCAGTTTGTAACAAAGCACGTGAAACATGAATTTTGATGGATATGGACTTGGAAGTTTAAATGTGCTTGTTATTAATAAATAAAATATTAGGATGATGGATATAGTTTTAAATGAACAATTTCATTAGCGTGCTCAACTGTATCTTAGAGCTACTTGTAAGCTTTCGTTTGTTCGATGTGGGAAATTGTAAGGATGAACCCCTCCAAATTTGCCAGAGGTTGCTTGAATTTTTTGGAATTCCTTTACTATATTTCCATTGGGACATGAAGTAGTTTTTAGCGAGCTTACCATTGGCAAATAATACCCACTATTTCAATTTTCACGGAGAGTGTAATGAAACTCTTACTAAGAATGCTTGTATATGTTGTGAACCCCACATAACCCCTTGGGGTACCTTGTATAGCGTAGTTTCCCCCATGTGGAAAAGGTTGGCTCTAAATTTTATGTCGAAATTTATAGAGTTAGGTTTCCACCCTTACGTTGGAAACCACAGAAAAATGAGAGCCATTTGTTGCACAAAGATTGTGCATAGTTACATAATAATATTTAAAAGAATGTTTGGTACAACTCTCACAATGGAATTAAAGAGACTAATATTATAATTTCAAAAGAGCTTTATAACATTGAGCATTGTCTTTGGCTGAATTTATGGATCGGGGAAAAATGGTTTCAATGACTTTCAAACAATCACCAAATTCATGTATTCTGAAGAGAAAGTGAGAAATTTTAACAATCACAAACACAATAACAAAATATCAGAAAAAAATTAATACTTTATAGGGTAATGGAGGTTTCAAGACATGGCTATTTTTATTTGTGAAATAATAGACATTCATAAAATTATGGGCGGAGTAACTATATACCCCCAGTTTCGCACAATAAGTCCCATCCGCCCCTCCGTCGGAGCGATAAGCCTCATCCGCCCCTCCGTCGGAACGATAAGCCCCATTCGCCCCTCAGTCGGAGCGATAAGCCTGATCCGCCCCTCCGTCGGAGCGATAAGCCTCAACTGCCCCTCCGCTGGCACAATAAGCCTCATTCGCCCCTACCCATGAACAATAAGCCCCATTTATCTCCTGGAAATTGCGAACTCGTAATGTGACGGTATATGGTTAAAGTTTGTTCTAGAGAAGGGTGTCTTGGTATTATTATTTCACTTTTCCGATGATTTGCTCCTCATTGCGTATAACTAGACGGCACGAAAGTACTTGACACCAGTGCATGTGTGTCATGTCGACGATGTTAACATAACAGTTCACGAAAATGTGGGGTTCAGCGTGGTTCACGTGCTCTTTTTATGTGGGTATTGTTTTCTTTGTCTTCATATGTGAACGATACCGGGAACCCGTAAATCCAGTCACCGGAGGTCTGCATGGCCGTATGAACCGCACATGCACTGTCCTCGTGACATCGAAACACCCTCTTCGCCATCTTCGTCCGTAAGCTGGAAAGGTTCATGCACAGGCATGGAAACGTGATGCCGAGCCTAACAACGGTTTGGCCAGCGCAGCAAGCGGTCACCGTCCAAAGAAATTGCGCCGCTGGACTATCCGACAGCTGTCTGTGTCGCAACTTCCGCGACACGCCTTGATGAGCTGCCGTGCACATCACGCTGTCACATCCTTTCAACCGCCGGTGGCCATGGGCATGCCCATGGGTTCCCGACTACATGGGGTAATATTAGGTGCAGTCGGACGACTCAGACATGCACAAAAGAGGCGGAGGTTGTTTGTGAAAAATGGAAAAGGCGGACAGTGCCATAATCCGACGTGTCCACTATTCCTCGGATTGTCCGTCACTCGCACGCCATGTTTCGGCAGGGTACCTCTCCAGTTTCATCCAGTGTCATTCAGTTTTGCGTCATCGTCGTCGACGGCATCACCGCTCCCTCTGACGATGTTGCCTCTGCTCCTGCTTCCATAGTGAACACGGGATGGTGGACGACCAAGTCGCGGAGGACGCCGGTAAGCCTAATGAGGAGGGTAGATGGGATGAATAGCATTGTTTTTGGGCACCATATACCCTCCGTTTCAGATGGATTTCCAAGAACACGCGTGGCTTGTTGCCACGCGACCAAGTGCTCACGAGAACGGTCCTCCGTCTGCTGAAGGACCTGCACCGCGGTGGTACCCCGATAACCCACAGCTGAACGACCCATCAGGCGCGTTTGAGGATGATATGTTTTTGTTGACTCGGGATTAGGGCGATGACTGGTGGGCCCGCCGGTTTGACGACTGGGACGCCCCCCCACAGACCCAACCCCAAGATGAACCTCCCCGTGCTCCCGGGTCCCCCGATGTCCGGGAAGCCGGACCGGTTAGGTTTAGCATGGGGCGCCGTCGCGTCCTATCCGTACCTCATGGCCACCTCGGTAATGCTCAGTTTGAGCTCTTCACGCATGTTCAGTGTGCTGTTCTTAAGAAGATGTAGACAGTGTGGATGGTGGTTCGTTTACCCTCTTATGTTTATGCCTCTACTGTCCAGTAATCCTTTGTTTTGCCTTGCCGTTGTTTGTCATGCGTGCATGGACAGGTGACTCGGACGACGAACCATGCCACAGCTTAAAGAAGCAGAAGGGGATGCCGAAGGAGCCGGCAACGGGCATGTTTTTCCAGACCATGGATGCAGCCCGGGCGTTCGTGGAGGACTACGCGGTTGACAACCGGTTCGGACTGAAGTGGGTCCGCAGTGAGCCTGCGAGATTCTACGTGACGTGCTCCGAGGCGAAAACAAAGGGTTGTACCTGGCTCTTGCACGCACGTGTCACTTCCAAGTTTGGCGACGTCACAGTCTCGCACTACGAGGACGGACACAAGTGTGTCCCCAAAATCGGCCGCGGGAATCCGGCTCGCCAGAAGAGTTGGGTGGCCCGGAAAATCTCAGAAACTCTGCAGCGCGACCCTACTCCCTCAACGGCCGCCCTGCGTCAAGTGCTTCACGAGCGGACCGGCATGAACGTTTCCAACAACACGCTTTACCGCGCGAAAACACAAGCCCAAGAGAGCTTGAAGGGCAAGAAGACGGAGACGTGGAGTCTTTTCCCGTCATACATCGAGGAGGTGCGTATGGCGGATGCATGAAACCTGCCGCAGTACTTGTGTTGTCACTTCTTTGACAATTGACGGGTGTATATCCGCACTTTTTGCATGCAATTGAAACGCGTTGACCCAGGGACCCACGCCGTCGCGCACAAGGACAAGAACGGCGCGTTTCTCTGGGCTTTCGTCGCGCCAGGAGCTGCCAGGATGGGGTTTCAACACAGCCGCCGCATCCTCACCATGGATGCAACATTCATGAAAAACGGGCACAAGCAGGTTTTACTACTAGCCCAATTTTTTTATGCGAACGACCATGCCGTGCCGATGGCATGGGCACTGGCACGGACTGAGGACGAGAAGAGCTAGATTTGTTTTTGCGCCTAGCATGCCCTTGCATATCCCACAGCTGCTTTGGCCGGCACATGCATCATCACAGACAGGGAGAAGGGTCTCAAGAAAGTTTTGAAGAAGTACATGACTGCTTCTACGCACACCTACTGCGCATGGCACTTGCGCGAAAACGTGTGCACTTCCTACGGCAAGAAAGCCGCTCACTGGGCGTGGAAGTGTGCGCACGCACTCAACCTCGACCTGTGGGAGAAGGCTACCCAACACCTGCGGCAAGTGAGTGCTTCAGCTTACGCATACCTCTTTGGCAGGCCGGGTGAAGATGGTTCTGTGGTGGGGGGTGTTCCGCAAGAGAAGTGGACACGCCTCCACTGCCCTTTGGGCAGGGGGGGCCACACGACGTCAAACGCTGCTGAAAGCTGGAACGCGCGCATCGCCGCCCATCGGAAGCTGTATCCTTACTACTGCTTTGTCAGCATCTTGCCCTTCGTCCAACGCATGTTGTGGGCTCGACGTGCTCAAGCAGAAGCCGTGCAAACGTCCTTGGCCCTAACACAAGCTGATAGACTGCTGCACTACGTAGTTGTGGCTCGAGAGTACACAGTGGTCGAGGAGGGGCCACACACTGCAACAGTGGAGGGCCCAACGAACAACCCCCGTCAAGTGAACCTCCTTGACAAAACATGCAGCTGTGGCCGCAGGAATGAGTTCGGCCTCCCCTGTCATCATGCATGCGCATTCCTGCTTGTCAAGCGCATTAACGCAGAAAATTGTGCCGACCCCGGACTCACGCGAATGGCGTTCCGACATGCCTACAACAGCCCCATCCCCTCCTCAGTGGTGAAAAACATCAACCCCGTGGAACCACTGTGGTTGCAACCCGGACCAAGGCGTGGGAAGGGATGGCCACGAAGTGCAAGGAAAGGCCGTGAGACTCTGCGCAAGAAAAACTTCATATGCCCACGTTGTGGGCAGAAGGGCCATACAAGGACACGCTGCAAGAACCCGCCTGCTCCCAGCCCCGTAGAGGCCGCGGCTAGGGGGCATGAAGTGCTTGGACTCCCAGCTGCTGCTACACAATCATCAGTAGGCTTAGATGCCCCACTTGCAGCGTATGGAGGTGGTGACGTGGAGTAGGATCCCGCGGCTCCGCCAAGGGATGAAGACGATGATGTTGATGACGGTGCTGAAAGTGATGACTCTGGTGCTTACTTCCCTCCTCCTAGTGATGATGGTGAGACGGTGACGCAGGATGAGCACACCCAGCACTTGGATGAGGAGGAGAGAGAGTGGCAGGAGACGTACGAGGAAGAGCCAGAGGAGGATTAGTGAGGTACATACACGTTTTCACTTTCCTTGTGTCTTCCTCCCATTCAAATATCCGTGCAACTTGCCTTATGAGCTTCCAATACCTAATACTGTGTTTTGTTTATGTGCAGGATGAAGTGTGCTGGACATTGGACATTGAACAGACCATTCTGAGAGACTGCTCCCACTACAGCAGGAGAGGGGGGTTTCGGGTTAGGCAGAAGGTTAGGGTCTGGGTTAGGGTGAAGGGGACCAGTGGAGTGCATCTTCCTAGAAAGAGAAGAGGTGGCCAACATTCAGACACGCCTGACGAGGTATTCTACGATGCTGAGCACTGTCAGCCATGGGAGCAGCTATGTCCTGTGTGTGACATTGTGCACTTTCTCCGGGGATTGAGTCGTCAACTTTTCGATGAAATCACGTATCCGACCTTCACTGTCTGTGGTGTGTAGCCATGTACCTTTCCTTACATGAAATTTGTCAAGTGCATTCATTCTACTGCTTGCATTGCTTTCGATGCGTACTTGTCTAATAGGTAGTGCTAAAACACNCCATTGAAATGTCCGTGCAACTTGCCTTATCAGCTTCCAATACGTAATACTGTATTTTGTTTATGTGCAGGATGAAGTGTGCTGGACATTGGACATTGAACAGACCATTCTGAGAGACTGCTCCCACTACAGCAGGAGAGGGGGGTTTCGGGTTAGGCAGAAGGTTAGGGTCTGGGTTAGGGTGAAGGGGACCAGTGGAGTGCATCTTCCTAGAAAGAGAAGAGGTGGCCAACATTCAGACACGCCTGACGAGGTATTCTACGATGCTGAGCACTGTCAGCCATGGGAGCAGCTATGTCCTGTGTGTGACATTGTGCACTTTCTCCGGGGATTGAGTCGTCAACTTTTCGATGAAATCACGTATCCGACCTTCATTGTCTGTGGTGTGTAGCCATGTACCTTTCCTTACATGAAATTTGTCAAGTGCATTCATTCTACTGCTTGCATTGCTTTTGATGCGTACTTGTCTAATAGGTAGTGCTAAAACACGACATGTTTACTTATGCAAGAAGTACAGCAGTGTAATAAGCTTCATGATTGTTGACGTTTTCAAGCAAATGCGTCTCTGTGAACATGGTCAACTTGGTACACATTGTGAAGCATAATGAAATACAATGTTATCCAAGCAGGTCATTGATTAGAACAGAAGATTGTCTGTCTGAACTTGTACAACCACTATCAGGCGAATTAGCACATGATTCCAACATGGAGTAAGAACTATTCTAACTTGTACTTTATCCATTAAATGTTCTATTCAGAGTGCATCCTTACTGTACACCCTGCCCTACAGCATACGCTGAGTACAATACCTTACACGTAATGTGTTGCTGAGTATAATGACATACAATGTTATCCAAGCAGGTCATTGAACAGAACAAAAGACTGTCTGTATAAACTTGTACAACCACCATCAGGCGAAATAGCACATGATTGCAACATGGAGTAAGAACTATTCTGACTTGTACGTTCTCCAATAAATGTTGTATTCAGAGTGTATTTTTACTCTACACCCTACCCTAAAGCATACGCTGAGTACATTACCTTACACCTCATGTGTTGCTGAGTATAATGACATTGAGGGGATCATAGTACTACACAGTCGTAAATAGTACATACCAAACAGCCCACTTCAACGTTACGTTTTTGTAACACATGAATCCTGCTTTGTTTGCCGTAATAGTTATGTAAACGTAGACAATAACCGTAAAGTAGAGGACACTTTGTTCCTTAATTTCACACTAATAATGAGGGAAAGGTTGGCATATTGTTAATAATCTCTGAAAGAGTTCAATCCAAAATGCCCTGCACATAGTCGTCAATATGACAGAAGACATAGGGAAACGCTGACGTTCATCATAGCCTCGAACATGAGAGTGGCCACACCGATATCCATGGCGCCCAATTCGGTGGGCAGTACAACGGGCGAGCATGGGGTGCTTTGACGCCCAACCGCCAACACATGGTTTATGGGTCCGCGGGTGTATTTGGATTGATGATGTCCCATGTGCGCTTTATGTTTGACCACTCTGCCACCGCAGTTCCGTGATCCATGGGCGGAGGGGGGGGGCACGTTGCGCCCAAAACTGGAAGGATTATGCACCGTGGGTGGACGGTCACCCCAGCTCTGCAACGGTGGCAGAGGACGCGTATGTCGAACTTTGGACATGTCGCAAGGGGGTTTGCTACGTGTACTCTCGATTACGGGAGAAGGAAGTAGTCGAATTCGACGAACAGTGTTATATATGCAGAACATATGTACGGGTTTGACGTCGCAAATGACACGAGTACGGGCGGAGTATTTGAAAAGCAAACAGTCGTCATGTGTGGCCGATCGCACCCCTAAGCAGGGAGCCGCAGGTGTCGGAACGGTACCATGCCGAGCCTCTACGCAGACGCAAGCATTTACGTTCGGCAACAGGTGTCTAGGGTAGGGTTCCGTTTCGCTGGTCGTCTTGCGTCACATCACAAACCATGGGTATATTAGGCTTATTTTATGACATTTTCTACGGTTCTACTTCGAAACCCGATCGAGGGGTATATGGGGCTTATTGATCATGGGTAGGGGCGAATGAGGCTTATCGTGCCAGCGGAGGGGCAGATGAGGCTTATCGCTCCGATGGAGGGGCGGATCAGGCTTATCGCTCCGACGGAGGGGCGAATGGGGCTTATCGTTCCGACGGAGGGGCGGATGGGGCTTATTGTTCCGACGGAGGGGCGAATGGGGCTTATCGTTCCGACGGAGGGGCGGATGGGGCTTATTGTTCCGACGGAGGGGTATATGAGGGTCATGGGTGACAAAACAGGGGGTAATCGGCATTTTCACCGTAAAATTATTCTTGTGCAATGTTGCATAATTATAAATGATTTTTAGGGAAATTTTATTCATGGATTTTCTAGACGAGAATATAATATTATTAAAAACATTTTCAGGATCTTTTTATGAGTATTTAGTTTTGCTATATTTTTTGCATTAATCTAGCAGATATTTTTTCTCTTATCATTCTTTTGCCCTGATTAGTTGTTTCCTTTTTTAGCCAAAAAATGACTTGAATAGAGTGGAAGCTTGGCCAATTTACGCATCCCAATTCGTTTCACAAAGCGCATTGTCTGTTATCTTGCCGACCCGCTTTGCGTGTTTGATTCTGAGCGGTACGGTTCCTTCCTTGGCAAAGAAATCATATTTTGACGTTAAAAACTTTATTTCTGTCCAATTTCCGGCAAGGTTATATGTCCAACGAGCAGAGAGGAGATCGGAAACATTCTGAAAATAAGGCTGCGTGATTGTCCATGATCAACCACGATTTTTTGTTGCGTTCTCCAGTTCCCGACCTCAATGTAAAGGGTTACTATGTAACCTTAAAACGAGGTATCGTTCACATCCATTTCACATTGTGACGTTGACGCTGGAGCGTGGGTGGATCAGGAACGCGGCATTGATTGAGCGCGACGTCCTCCCTTAGCTCCACAGTGCTGTCTCGTCTAGAGCAGGAAGCTTCCGCGGAAGCTTGCTTTCGACCGTTTCCCCGCTCGTGGCCTTCGAAGCACGGCGTCGGCGACGTTGGTGGCCTCCGTGCAAGGGGTGTCGCGCTAAGTGTGCCGAACGGCTGCGGACGGCAGAGCTTGCCCACAGCCGCATCCGCTTGTCGTCGACCTCAGCCGGCCGCTGGTCGTTCGGTGCACACGTGCATACTGACCGCAACCGCCCCTCTTGCCGTTTTCTCTTCGCCAATGGCTTCTCCCAGCCTCCTCCTGCGCGATTCTCTGCACTGACCTTGAAGTGTTTTTGCATTGCCCTCTTGCCTCTTGAATCTCTCAACCTTGCACCCTTCTGTTCGCCTTCCCTTTGTCCGCTTTCCCTCCGCTCGCTTTCCGTCTCTTTCCTCTTTTTCTTCTGTCGACCTGTTTACCTGCCTCCGAGGCTCCCCCTCCCCCCTCCTTTGTCCTCAGTGCCAACCTTCATTGTGTTGTCTGCTAAGTCACCTGTAGGAGTTGAAATCACGCCAGGTCACGCACAGCCATTTCTGTGCTAACTTCCACCCCTCTCTGCCTCAGTCTCGTCTCGTCTGGATAGCCCTCTCAGGGAGTTGGTGGTAGGGGAGGCATTTTTAGTTCCGGGGGGAGGACTGGATCGAGGAGGGTCGGGTTCGGAGGGAGGACCGGATCCGTGAGGAGAGTCGGGAGGACCTGGTCTGGCTCTGGAGGGCTGGTTTCAGGTCCCTCCATTGTCATCCGGTTGGTACTACGCGTTGAGTGCACATTTGGTGTGTGACCAATGTGGCACGAGGAAGAGTTGAGGGTGTAGGGAAGCAGGTGGGTAGGAAGAGAGTGCCTGTTGGGCCCAGCCCATGATTCCGAGGTGGGCCGACACGAGCAGTCCCTCTGCTGGCACAGCAACTCCATTTGGATTCAGCCAAGGTTCTGCAGAGGCAATGGGAGATGGAAGGAGCGGGTGGGGAGGGGGAGGAGGAGGGACGGGAGGAGGCGCGGGGACAGGAGGGAGAGGGTTGGCAGAAGGGGGTGGAGTTTTGGAGGTGCACCGCGCGCTGAACTGGGACGCGTCGTCGGTGTCGTCGGCAGCGGAGGCGGTGGTGGCAGCGGCGGAGGCAGCGGCTGCCAGGAGGGACGCCGAGGAGGGTGCGGCGGACGACGTGTGGACGGTGATGGAGTTCAAGCTGGTGGCTCTCGCTGTGGTCATTGTCATCTCGTTGCTCGGAAGCTTCCTCCCACTCCGCCTCACCACGCTTTCAGACAGACTGAAGGTACGTGGCCGTTGCTCAATACCCGCGTTGGCTTAAAGCGTGCCCTAATCATACGTAAGGCGTTTAAGGCGTCCGAAGAGGCCAAAGCGCCTTACCTGGACGCCTTGAACGCCTTTTTTGTGGTATACATTTCAGATGATGTTGAGATGAACATGGTTCTTTTCAGATTGATGTGCCAAGTATAGTTGGCATGTGAGATCCATACGGTATATTTCTCCATGTTTTGACCTGCCAAAAAAACGTTGCAGTCCTGGGGAATTCTCACCCAAAAAGCACAGCAGTGGAGTAAGCATGCTGCAGCTTCCACTATTTTTTTCACTGTGGTTAACAGTGTACTCTGTGACTGGTGAGAAGAAGACACCATAGTAGTTTCGACCTCAGATTCATGCACAGCACAGCTTGAAATGTACTATTCTCTGTATACAGAAAATGTACTATTTTTCTGTATTTTTAAGCTTTATTCCGACGACGTTTTTTTGCACGGACCTAAGGGCTCGCCCTAAATATTTTTAGGGCGTGTATTATGTGGAGAGAACGCCTTAGGCCTTTCCAGATAAGGCGTCTTGCCAGCACTGCTCAAAACAGCTGTCTGTGAGCGTCTGTGAGCGTCCGTGAGGAAGGCTTTGAGGTATGCATCATATGCGATCCATAACAAAGTGACGACGTACTGTCTCGTGCTGTTGTACTGCCCTCCTTGCATGGTGCAGGATGGTATGCATGATACGCTGTGCACTGCAGAGAATCCCCCCTCCCCGGGCCACCTGGTCCCAGAACTGAGCCTTGCGCTCCGGCGTACACTGCTGCTGCGCACATTCAGTTTTCATACCCCCCCCCCCCACCCTCATCACCCCGCACCCCTCTCCCCCCTCCTCCCCCCCTCCGCCCCAGCCGCCCCCGGCATAATTGCCTCCCCCACCATTAGGTTCAGTATGTGCAACATTTCATGGACTGAAGTCTGAAGTTCTGTATATTTTTCCACAGCAAAAGTTCGGCACTTGTGCTCCAAGTCCTTACCCCCTTCCCTTTTCCTCCTTGCACTTACACTCCTTCTGTGTGCTCTGCCGCCATGCCACGCCACGCCGTGCTGCGCCGCACGACTCCACACCACGCCATGCTGCATCACGTCATGCCACATCACGCGGCATGACGCCCCACCACACTACGCCACGCTACGTCTCGCCACGCCATGCCTCGTCACGCCACTCCATGCCATGCCGCGCCATTTCCCCACGCCATGCCTGCCATGCAACATCACGCCATGCCGCGCCATGCTACGCCACGACATGCCACGCCACGCCACGCCACGCCACGCCACGCCACGCCACGCCACACCACGCCACGC
>SZWC01005447.1:43930-64897 GCA_023375785.1 Penium margaritaceum | reverse complement strand
CGCGGGCCGTCGACAAATTTTGTCAACGTCACCGAAGAACTTGAATCCATTTTGCGCCGACTACACAGAGGATCTCTGTCTGTTTTTCTGCGTGAACTCCGTTACTGAACACCTGAAACCTTTGCACCGCAGTCGAAAGTGTGTGGTGCATTTTTCATTCGGATCTCCGGACGTGCAGGTGAAGGCAGCCCTCCCCCCCCCCTCCCCCCCCCACGTTCGCCGTGTACAGGCATCATACCGGAGGCAGCCTCTGGTATGAAGACGACGGTGCTTCAAGTTGCTCGCTGAATCGTCTTGGTTCCTGTTCTTTGAGCCCACCGCTTGTTCCAGGAGTGCTCTAACTGCTCCAAAAGCTATCAACTCGCCGCTCTCGTTGTCCACTGGCACCGGTCCAAAGGTAGGCGCTTGCCCGACAGCGTGTTGGCTTTGGCACGCTTGATCTCCACGCGACGACAGCTACACCTTGGCGCGATTTGGAGTCGCCTGCAAACATAGGATCGGTTGGAGCTGTCGGACGGCTGCGCTCTTTTCAGGCCGCGAAGTGCACTTCCGCGAAGACGGAACACGCGCGTTAGGGGCAAGTGGCGCGGGAAGCGGCCAAAGGAAGGGCTTCAGCGCCAAGCTCCCAGCTGAAGATCCATCGGCCGCGTCGTGACAAAAAATCGTCCCACCGCATCTGTTCTTTTCCTCAACCTCGCACACAGTGACTAAGCCTGTTCTGAGCATCTATGTCCGCCGCCTTGAGCACCCAGGGCCAGTGGCCTGGGTTGCAGACTCTTTACCCTGTCCGTCGAGGCACAGGATCGAACCCGGCCGTCGCTGCTTCCCGTGCCGTCTCCGTCTCGACCATGGAGACAGTCACTGGCCTGGCTTCGCGATCAGTGCCGTCTTGTCTGGATCTGGCTCACCATCATCAACAACGCCACCACCACCGCCAGGCAAGCGACTGCCGCCGCCCCCACTCTCGCCTCAGGATGCAGCGGCAGCAGCGCGAGACGCCAAGGTGCTCCTGCCGCTCAACCCTGGCGGGGGCAGCGGCGTCTGGGACCGCACAGCTGTTGCGTTACGCGAGCGCGTCCTACAGGACGCAGCTGGTTGCAGTTTGCGAGCCTGGGCTCTCACAACCGTCACCTGCAGCTGATCGGTTCAACCGATCCGCATCGGCCACTCAGAAGTCTAGCGTGGGGAGGCGGCTACACGGGATTCCGGTTCCGAAGCAGATGGCGCTCGTCGGAGTTTCACCGGGGGGGATCAACTGCGCACAGCGGCAAGTCCGTTCCAGCGCTGGATCTGCTGCTCTCGCCTTCTTCAGTATGCTGCCACGCAGCCGCGCAAGCCTTTTGGATCCGCCCTTCGAACGGGGTCTATTGGAAGGGATGCTTGGTGGGCGGGCTGAGCGGCTGAGCGGCAGCACAGCCGCCAGCTCGTTGCAGCCAGTGACAGGACTCTTTCCAGGAGGAGAAAGGAGGAGCGTGACATCCCTTCGTGCGGCGGCAAGCAGCAACAGCAGCAGTAGTGGCGGGAGTGGCAGCGGACGAGGCGAAGATTCTGACAGGGCGGTACACTCCAACCTGGGGCCGACGAGGAGCGCGCCAGAGCAGAAACAGCAGCAGACAGGTAGGGTGTCCTCGTTCGCCAAGGCGGTATCGTCGAGATGGCCTCTGAAGCAGCTCGCAGGCAGGCTGAGGCCACCGCGACCCCCCCCAGTCGCCTCCTCCCCCCCTCGTGCGGCTGGTGCGGCACCAGGGTCTTCTCCCCCTTCCGCCTCGCCAACACCACCGCCCTCTCAAGCATCGAGGGAAAGGGGAGCTGCGAGTTCTCGAGGGTTGCCAACTTCGCCAGCTGCCGGGAGTCCCAAGCCTTCACAAGCTGGGACCAGCGGGCCTGACAGCAACCGTTCTTCAACTGCCACGTCAGCTGCTGCTTCAGGATCGTGGTCGTTTCCATTCCCGTCCTTCAAACCCCCCCCCCGTCCTCCTAAGCCGTCCGTTGCATCGCAGCCACCCTCGAAGCCAGCATCCGACGCTTCCTCCAACCCTTCATCCTCCTCATCTACTTCTGAGGTAAGGGCGTCTGCAGGTGTGCAAGAGGAGGATCAGCCTCTGGGGCCGACGCTGCGCAAGCTCCCCTATTCAGACAGTGATCTGCTCCCACAAAGGGCGCTACCACTGCCCATGACACATCCTACGTCGCCACCTATTCCCCGGGAGGAGATCGAGGAAATGCTCAGCTGTGACCCAGAGATTCAGGTATGCCCCAGCCCCTATTCCCCCTTTACGCCATTCCCTAAGGTTTCTCCACCCTTTTCCTCTTGCTGTTCTCAAGCGCTGGATGTTCAACTGCACCACATGAAGAGGTCCCTTTCTTCTGAAACAAATGTGGGAAAGAAAGCTAAGAACAAAACCTTGAAGCCAGAGGAGATGGTGACTAGCAGCATAATGACATAGTTCTAGCTTCTTCTTCTCAATAAGTGGCTTTTGACTTGTATGGCGACAGCTCCGGTTCTAGCACATTAGAAGCTTTTTTCCGCTTCGCCACTCACTCGGTTTTTGTCAAAGCTTCCAACCTACACGGCCTTTCTAGCCGATTCAGTCTCTTTTCAACCACCCGATGTGATGTTGTGACGTTGCTGATGCAGCAATGCAAGGAGGTGATCTACCAGTGGACGAGCAAGTGCACACGCTGTGGTGGGTCTGGAGTGGGCGGTAGCAGCAGCAGAAGCAGAGGAAGAGGGAAGAAGAGCTCCTACTACCCGCTCTCCACGTGCATTGCGTGCAGCGGGATTGGTGAGTTGGAGAGGAGAGACTGTGGAGTGTTCTTTTGGCGGATTGAGCGAGGATCGAAGCAGCAGGGAAAGCACCAGGTGTTGGAAGTAATGGAGGCATAGGACTGTTCTTGCAGCTTTGTGCTTCTGTAGCAGTCTTTAGTGTGACAATGTTTGAGCTTTTTTCCGATGGGTCCTTGTCAAGAGTTGCCGTGTTGAGGCAAATGCAGTGATGCTGTCCTGTGGTTGTGCGCTGGCTCCGATGGCAGCACGACGGAGAGGAAAGTGCTCTGTGAATGGAGATGTGCTCATCTGCTCCTTTGCTAGGACACTTTCTCAGACAAAACTTCCACGCTGTTCTTTCATCCTGCTTCTTCTTTTGGCTGTTGTACGTTGTCGTGGCTGTTGCTGTTGGTTCAGGTTATGTCTACCGCTTCACAGTTCGAGATGACATCCCTGTTATGGGGGACAGTGACAAGCGCTTGTGAGGAACTGCTGTCTTCTTGCCTTCGGCTAAACCTACTCAAGGAGGAAAGGACGAGTGAGGTTTGGAAGTTTTGCCGGGCAGCGTGACGGCTATGGTGACTTGTGATGCCCTCAAAAGCAGAGGAAAGGATGCACTTTGCTCTTGAGCATGCTTGTAGTCATGGGTGGTAATGATAATACTGGCTCAGGACTGTTCCTTTCAGGCTTACCCCTCCGCGTTATGCTGAGAAGTTGGCAGGTTGTGCTTCAAAGTTGTGACAACGACCGTGTAGGATTCAGGGTGAGGGAGGGAGGTGGGGTGGGGGGGGGGATCTGGGTAACACCCGTTACCACAGGAACTAGAACGATGATTCTTGCACAAAGGGATTAGGTAGAAATTCCGTGTAGAATCTGACATGCAATGCCCTTGTTGGAGCAATGAGCGGTACTCTTTCTCGTATTGGTGTAAAAAACTTGTGTTTATGGAGTGGCATGCATGCCAATCATACTTGTGTGGTGGTAGAGGAACAGGAGCAAACGTCGTCTGATAACATGCAACAACGTAAGTAGGGAGGGAAGTTCAATAAGAACAAGAACATACTTGTAAGTAGAAAGAAACACCCTCTGATAACTGTGAAAGCACGGTTTGATTAGGACGGGGTACAAAGTTCAGGTGAGGGAAGGAACACTGGCTTGCATCCCAATTGTCAAGCTTGCACAAAAGCTGAGGCAGACAGGGGTGTTGATATCAGATTTAGTTCTAGAATGCATACACTTAAGAAATGCTCTAAACTGATCATATGCCAGGAAAGAATGCAAAAGTTTCTTGGTGTCCTATAGTTGCATTGGCAACATGGTCTTATTGAACGCTCTAATGCAATGTACATGCTACCCTTGCCCATAGGTGTTGATGTTTGAAGGGTCGACATGTGAAAGGGGAGGAGAAACTTTGGGGTAGGCAAGAGTGAGAGAAAGGGAATGCATTCATTCGGTGACAATCACCCGTGCATGATGCCCAGACATTTCATGTCGCTCTCTTCTCACGCTCTCTGTAGCCGGCATAGGAAGTTGGATTCTGTTCGCAATTGTGCCGAGATAATTTCTGTCCTCATGAATTTCCTGGATGCAGAAAGTCAAGCGTCTCAGGGCTAGATACAAAGGCGAGAATCTTGACTGGGCGGCGCATCGCAAGTGGGAGAAGGAGTGGGACCGGCAGTGCTACACCTTCGCCAACGATGTTCCGTCTCCCTGTGGTAATCCCTTCTTTGGCCCGTTGCCTGCAATGTGTGATCGTCACCTAACGGTAAGACAACCTGACCCTTTACTAATCGTCAGCAGTAGTTGTCTGTCGACTCTATTGGACCAGTTGCTTCTGACGCACCTGGGTCTGCTGACTCAGCATCATCTGCCCCGCCATCCACCAACCAATGCAGTTGGCCTTGCATCCACAGTGCCCAGCACCATAGCCGCATCTGTAGCCGCTTTGGCCGGTACTGCACGCTGTTGGTTTTTGCGCTCATTGTGCTCTGTTGTATCCTCCCGGCTTGTGTACATCGGCGTGCAGATGACTGACGGCGAGACTCGACGCCGATGGAGTGTCGTCCGGTGGAGCCGACGCACGCTGAGGTCGTCTCGCAGTTCGCTGGAGCCTCCTCTCTCCGGCGACGTGTTCAGCTCCATCGGCAGGCCTCCTCGGCGGTCGCACTGCCGGCAGTCACTGCCACCGCAGTCGCTGTCTGCATGCGTCCAGCGCGTACTGTCGTGCCTGCGTCGTCATGCACTGCCTAGGGTCCCAGTTGCATGTTGCATGGCCCTGTTTGGCAGCATNCGCCCATGTGCACTACGCCTGTGAGTCATGGGGGAGTGTTGGTTTTTGCGCTCATTGTGCTCTGTTGTGTCCTCCCGGCTTGTGTACATCGGCGTGCAGATGACTGACGGCGAGACTCGACGCCGATGGAGTGTCGTCCGGTGGAGCCGACGCACGCTGAGGTCGTCTCGCAGTTCGCTGGAGCCTCCTCTCTCCGGCGACGTGTTCAGCTCCATCGGCAGGCCTCCTCGGCGGTCGCACTGCCGGCAGTCACTGCCACCGCAGTCGCTGTCTGCATGCGTCCAGCGCGTACTCTCGTGCCTGCGTCGTCATGCACTGCCTAGGGTCCCAGTTGCATGTTGCATGGCCCTGTTTGGCAGCATAAACCATCGTGGGCACTACCTGGGTTCAGACTGCCATAACTCCTCGTTACTATTTTTCTAGCAGATTCTGACTGCACGGCTGCGTTCGCAGCGTCGGTATTATGGTATGGTCCAGTTTTCAGGCAAAACGGACGACGCCCGGGTTTTGGGCTGTCGGCTGTCTGGCAGGCCTCACCGAGAAAACCTGCCAGCCTGAACTGAGCTATTTTCTGATTGGCTGATGAACTGAGTAACAAGCTCTACAGAGCTGGGGGGGGGGGGCTNGGGTCCCCCATTGCTGTTCATTCTTCATTCCTAATCAGTCATTATCAGTTTTCAGCTGCTTTCTGGCGCTAACTCTGGCGCGCGCGTTTCTGAGTAACAAAACCCAGAGCTTCCAGACTTAGACTCTAAAGCAGCAGACTGAGGGGGCAGCTGACTTAAGCAACGAGCGTGGAAGCCCGCACGCTGCATCAACAACGCTGCTGCCCCAACCTGCTGCATAGTTTCCATTTTGGTATCAGAGCCAGAGCGTAGCATCAGCAGCAGAAGACTGGCGAACAGGTGCCAGACAACGTCGGCGGACTCCCATACGCGCCAGTGCAGGGGAAATGCTGACGGATTTTTTCCGACAGGATTGACCCTCCTGGTGGCGGCGTCAGATTTTTTCCCACGGCCACTGGGCCAAGGGAAATGCTGCCGAATTTTTTTTGGCAGCACTCACCCCCACGCGTGACGCAAGGAGGTGAGCGGCAGGCGGCGTCTGACGTCTGTGGGCCACGACGCACGCGGCAACGTCACCCAGGTGCAGTGACTGGCACCACCAGCAGCAGCAGCTCGAAGCAGCAGCTCGCAGCAGCAGCAGCTCGCAGCAGCAGCAGCAGCAGCCCGCAGCAGCAGCCGGCTGCAGCAGCCCGCAGCAGCAGCAGGCAGCAGCAGCAGCACGCAGGAGCTGCAGCAGCGTGCAGTAGCAGCTTCGGGCTGCAGCAGCTGCTTCAACGAGCTGCAGCAGCCGCCAGCTACAACAGCAGCGAGCAGCAGCTGCCAGCCGCGGCTGCTGCTGCCCGCTGCTCGCAGCGAGCGAGCAGCGAGCAGCAGCCCGCTGCTGCCAGCGAGCAGCAACCCGCTGCTCGCAGCAGACAGCGGGCTGCTGCCCGCTGTGACAAGAAAAAAAAAAGAGACAAAAAAATTCCCCCACCCCCGCAGCTCGCTGCAGCACCCTGCAGCTGCAGCGAGCAGCTGCTGCAGCACGCAGCAGCTGCAGCAGCACTCTGCTGCAGCAGCGAGCTGCAGCAGCTCGCTGCTACAGCAGCAGCAGCCACAGCAACTACTGCAGCTCGCAGGACGAACAGCAGCAGCTGCAGCACCCGCAGCAGCAGCAGTAGCAGCAGCAGCAGCAAACAGCTGCAGCAGCAGCAGCAGCAGCAACAGCAGCACCAGCAGCAGCAGCAGCAGCAGCAGCACCAACAGCAGCAGCGGCGGCCCCAACATTCGCCACTGCTGACGTCAGCACCCCTCTGCTGACGTCACTGCTGACGTCACTGCTGACATCATCAACAAAAAAAAGGGGGTGAAAGGGGAAAGGGGGAAGGCCAGAGGAGTGGGTAGACTTCCCACTCCCCCAACCTCCTGCTGAAGCAGCAACACAAAGACAACAAAAAAAAAAAAACACAGACACAAAGGCATGGCTAATAGTCCCGGCGAGGGGGGGTCCTCCTCTAATGGGGGGACCCCTACCCCTCCTTTCTTGCAGCGATTGCTGCAGCAGCAACAGCAGCAGCAGCACCCGCCGCCGCTACAACAGCAGCAGCCGCCGCCGCCGCAGGACCAGCAGCTGTCGCCGCCGCCGCAGCAGGACCAACTGCTGCCGCCACGGCAACAGCAACTGCCGCCGCCGCACTAGCAGCAGCAGCCGCAGCCATTGCAGCAGCAGCAGCCAGCGCCTCTACAGCAGCAGCCGCCGCCGCTACAGCAGCAGCCACCGCCGATACATCAGCAGCCGCCGCTCATACCTCAGCAGCCACCGCCGCTTCAGCAGCAGCAGCCGCCGCCTCTACAGCAGCAGCCACGACCGCCGCTGCAGCAGCAGCCGCCGCCCATACAGGAGCAGCCACCGCCGCTGCAGCAGCAGCAGCCGCCGCCTCTACAGCAGCAGCCGCCACCGCTGCAGCAGCAGCAGCCGCCGCCCATACAGCAGCAGCCACCGCCTCTGCAGTAGAAGCAGCCGCCGCCCCTACAGCAGCAGCAGCAGCAGCGGCAGCAGCCCACTGGTAACGTTGGCGGCACCCCTGACCCACTTGCTGCTCTTCAGCAACAACTCGCCGCCTTGACACAGCAGCTTGCGGCGCTATAGCCAGTCGCCTCCCAAAACGCCACCAGCGCGTTGTCGTTGTTCATCCCTCCAGGGCATGCTAGTCCCGCGGTGTCCGCCGCCACATACTACTTAGCACAACAGCAGACTCAGCGCCAACGGCAGACAGTGACCTCCGTCCTTGGCCCCACTCTGGGTGCCGGCCGTAGGCAGAAGGACTTTGAGACGCCGCCACCGCCACTTCAGGCCGGCGAGCAGTTTCGGAGCTGGGAGCTCAGCTTCCGGATCTGGGCGCAGTGTGAGGGTCTGTGGGCCTACTACACCCTCCCTTACGACTCCACCCAGGCCGACCAGCTATATGACGCTGGTCGCGCCGTCCACGCCCCTGTACCAGTCGCCCCTCCAGCTTCCCGCCTTGCCCTGGAGCTCTTCCTCGGCGACTTCACCGCCGACGCCATCCCAGACCCGGCAGCCGCCTGGCACGTCCTCACCAGACCCCATCGCCTGTCCAGCGACGCTGAGATCAGCCGTCTGCTCCGGGAGTTCAACTCCCTCCACATGGGGGAGGCCGAGACGGTCACTGCCTACTGGCAGCGAGCGGAGGACATCCTCCATCGACTCGGCAAGTCGGCTCCACCCCCTCTGTCCGCGCTCCTCACCATCAAGCGCGGCGCCACCAGCGCATACGCTGACGTCTTCGTCCACTATCCTCAGGACATCCTCACCACCATGGAGGCCCAGGGCACTCTCATGCCCTGGGCATACGAGCTCTTCCTCCGCATTGAGGAAGCTCGCCAGGAGTCCCAGCTCCATCGCGCGGAGGCCCTTGCATCCCCTGCCGTGGCCACCCCTGCCGTTGCCTTCGTGGCCGTTGCCTCCCCCGTCGCAGCTACCTCATCGCCCTCAGGGAAGAAGAAGAAAAGCCGGAACAAGAAGGGCAAGGGTCCATCGCAACAGCAGCAGCAGCAGTCTTCGACCGGTCCCAGCGGTAGTGGCTCGGTCTGCCACAACTGTGGCTAGCCTGGGCACGGGTGGTACACGTGCCCTCTCCCGACGGACGAGGCCCGCGGGAGCGCCGCCTCGCCTCTGCCGCCGTCGCTGCTGCTGGTCCTACCACTCTGACCTCGTCCAGCACCGCTCCCACTCCGACGACTCCGCCTGTCCTGCAGCCACCCACGCCGCAGCAGTACTACCCGCAGCAGTACTACCCTCAGTCGTCGACACCTCCGCTTCCTTCGTCGGCTCAGTCACCCTACTACCCGGGCTCCGGCGCCGTCACTCCTCATTTTGTCTACACTGCTGGGCCGTCATCTCGAGAGCGTCAACCGGAGCAGTTCATCGCGCTCCAGCTTGGCCTCCCTCGCCCTCCTCCCCAGGGAAGTGCGAGTTGCGTCACCTCCTGCCTTCCCGCCCATCCCTGCATGACTGAGACTGAGTTGCGGTCGTGTCCAGTTTCCTCGTCTGTCTCGTCGTCTCCCGTGATCTCATCCACCCCACTCCTTGACGACATTGCATGGCTTGACGACTGGCAGTCTCGTTTCGCGCCTCCGTCCACCGTGTCCGCGTCCCTCGCGTGTTGCCATGTGACCGTGACTAATCTGGCGACCCCTGTCCAGGACCCTGTTGAGACCTGGATCATCGACTCCGGGGCCACGCATCACATGACGGCCTCTCGCGAGGCCTTCAGTATGCTCGGTCCCGTCGGCGATGTCTCCGGTGTTCGGACGGGCTCCGGACAGGTGTTGCCGGTTCGTGGGGTAGGCGTTGTTCGTTTCCGTGGTCCGGCCGGTGACGTCTTTTTGACCGATGTTCTCTTCGTCCCTGGTCTCGAGCTCAGCCTCCTGTCCGTGACTGNGTCGGGTCTTGTCGTACTGCACGCCACCGCCTGTGGCAACTTGTGGCACGTTCCCCGCCTCGCTTCTTCCCCTCCCGTCTCCTCCCCGTCGGCTGCGACCGGTCATGTGTTCGTCACCAGCACGCTTTCTCCTCAGCACACCCGCCTCTTGCACCGCCGCCTTTGCCACGTCCACTCTGCCGCAGTAGAGAGCATGCTCCGCACCCAGCCGGCCAAGGGCCTTGATCCGGAGACCTTCCCTCTCCCATGCCCCACTGAGTGCATTGACTGCGCTCAGGGAAAGATGCACCGGTCCACGTACCCCCTCTCTTCCTCACGGGCATCCGTCCCCCTTGACCTTGTCCACTCGGACGTCATGGGCCCTCTCCCCACCGAGTCCATCGGTGAGCATGGCCGCTATGTCCTCACTCTGACGGACGACTACTCTCGCTACCGTTGGGTCTTCTGCCTTCGGCAGAAGAGCGATGTCGCCCGAACCATTGAGGACTGGCTTGTCCTCGCGGAGCGCGAGTGTGGCCGCCCCCTACGTCGCTTTCACTCCGATCGCAGTGGCGAGTACCTGGGTGAGGCCACGACCTTTCTTGCCTCCCGCGGTATCCGCCATGAGACGTCTGCGCCCTACACACCCGTCCAGAACGGCGTCTCCGAGCGGTGGAACCGCACCATGGCCGACGCCGTCCGCACCATGCGGGTCGAGTCCGGTCTCTCCGATGGCTTCTACTTTGAGGCCATGGCCTACATGACCTGGGTCTGGAACAGGGTTCCCCACGGTCCCCTTCCCCGCCAGTCCACGCCCTATCAGCACTGGTGCGGTCGGCGCGCTGACCTCCGCCCGGCTCGCGTCTGGGGCTGCGTAGCCGTTGTGTGGCTGCCCGCTCCACAGCAGGGTGGCAAGCTTGCCCCCCCGCGGACGCCCCTGCACCTTTCTCGGCGTGTCTCGTCAGTCCAAGGCCTGGCGCTTCTGGGACCCATCACGACACTGCATCGTCGAGTCCCGCGATGTCCTCTTTTTCGAGGACCTGTTTCCCCGCGACCTCATCCGCTCCGGCTCGTCCGTGTCCCTCCCGTCATGTGGAGGAGTGGTGAGTCTGTCCTCCGTCCTGTCGCTTCCGGGTGACACATCACTCCGTCCCTCTGAGCCGGTAGCCCCGGTCGCGGCCGCTGGCCCCTCCGAGCCAGCTGATCCAGTCGCGTCTGTTGGCCCCCCTGGACCGGCAGCCCCAGTCGCGTCCGCCGGCTCCTCCAGGCCGGCAACCCCAGTCGCATCTACTGGCCCTTCCGGGCCGGAAGTCCCAGACGCGTCCGCCGGCTCCTCCGAGCCGGCAACCCCAGTCGCATCTACTGACCCCTCCGGGCCGGCAGCCCCAGTCACGTCCGCCGGCTCCTCCGGGCCGGCAACCCCAGTCGCATCTGCTGGTCCCTCCGGGCCGGCAGCCCCAGTCGCGTCCGCTGGCCCATCCGGGCCGGCAGCCCCAGCCGCGTCCACTGGTCCCTCCGGGCCGGCAGCCCCAGTCGCGTCCACTGGTCCCTCCGAGCCGGTAGCCCCAGTCGCTTCCGATGGCCCCCCCGGGCCGACGTCTCCAGTCGCGTCCGCTGGCCCCTCCGGGCCAGCACCCCCAGACGCGTCCACTCGCCCCTCTGGGCCGGCAGCCCCAGCTGCGTCCGCTGGCCCCTCTGGCCCAGCAACGCCTGTTGCGTCTACTGGCTCCTCCGGACTAGTAGCACCGTCCACCTCCGTCGGCCCGTCGGACTCAACACCATCTTCTGCCCGACCGCGATACACACGTGGCCCGGGCGGCAGCCTCCGACCTCGGCCAACACTGAGCGCGCAGACTGTCGCTCCCCGTTCCGTGGCGACTCGACCCCCTGTGGCTCAACGTGTCTCCTCCACTCCCACGGTCGTGAGTGGGGACCCTGGCACAAAGGCTCTCGGCCTGACCACTTCTGCCATTATCACAGACCTGCACCCGGGCTTTGCATTGGGGTACGCCATGCTTCATCACGAGCATCGGCATGCTGTTGTGGCCGCACTCGCACGCATTCCACCTGGGGCTCGTGATGCACTTGCCCTCTCGGTCCGGTCCACAGCGCGCCCAGAGGACCCTTCCACCCTGCGCGAGGCTCGAGCCTCCCCTGAGGCCGCACATTGGGATGCTGTCTGTGCCGAGGAGCTCGCCGCTATCCGACAACACCACGTGTATGACCTCGTCGACCTCCCTCCAGGTCGGAAGGCCATCGGTGCCAAGTGGGTCTTTCGGCGTAAGTGGAAGCCTGACGGATCCTTGGACAAGTACAAGGTGCGTCTCACAGCAAAGGGGTTTGCTCAGGTCCCTGGGATCGACTACGACCACATCTTCGCCCCAGTTGGCCGGTTCTTCACCAGCCGGACATTGTTCAGCCTGGTTGCCCAGCACTAGTGGGAGCCGCATCAGATGGACGTGAGCAACGCATTCCTCCATGGCTCACTGGAGGGTGAGGAGCTCTACATGACGCAGCCCCCAGGCTTCGACGATGGCACTGGGAGAGTTTGGCGGCTGCGGAAGGCCCTCTATGGTCTGAAGCAGTCGCCTCGGTGTTGGAACCAGGAGATCAGCAGTACGCTTCTCCGTGGCGGCCTCCAGCGCAGCACCGCTGACCCCGCACTGTTCATCAGCCCGCGAGGTCAGACCTTTGCCGCGGTCCTGGTCTACGTCGACGATCTCCTCATTGCGTCACCAGACGCGACAGCCATCCAGCACGTCAAGGACCTACTGCACGCTGCCTACCAGATGAAGGATCTCGGTACTGCCCGAGTCTTCCTGGGCATGGAGTTCGAGCATGATCGCTCTCAGGGTGTCCTGCATGTCCACCAGGCTGCCTATGTGCAGACCCTGTCAGCTGGCTTCGCCGAGGACTTGCCCCTCGTGCCCAGCGCTTCCTCACCCATGTCACCCGATGGCCATGTGAAGTTGAAGATTCATGACCCAGCTGTTGTGGGGGAGCCAGTTGATGTGACCACGTATCTGCGGGTCATCGGGTCACTGATGTTCCTGGCGACGACGACGCGTCCAGACATCGCGTTCGCCGTTAACCTCCTGGCCCAGTTTTCTCAGGAGCCGCGTCACCTCCACTTTGAGGCCGCGATCCGAGTACTGCGCTATGTCGTCTCGACCCCTCGGCGAGGCCTCATGTTCCGCCGTCAGCCGTCTGTCGTTGCAGTGGGTTACACCGACAGCGACTGGGCCGGTAGTCCAGACGGCAAGAGTCGCACTGGTTGGATCTTTCTGGTCGGGGGCACAGCTGTGTCCTGGCGCATTGGCAAGCAGGGGTGCATTGCACGCAACACTGCTGAGGCTGAGTACGTGGCCCTTGGCTCAGGCGCGTGTGAGAGCGTGTGGTTGCGTCGTCTGTTGTCCGCGTTGCGTCAGTCTGTCGCATCCATCACCTTGCATTGTGACAGTGAGAGTGCCATGGCCATTGCAGACAATGACGGTGTGCATCACACTCGCACAAAGCACATCAATGTTGAGTATCACTATGTGCGTTCGTTGTTGCACGACGGCAGCATCAGCATTGTGTGGGTTGAGACAGCACGGCAACTGGCTGACTTCCTGACCAAGGCACTGAAGCGGGACTCGTTCAAGAAGGTTGTGAGTTCAGTCGGTGTGCGTCCGTGACTTGTTTTCTTTGTCTCTACCTGCACTTCTGCATGTCCTGGGGGAGTCCGTGTGTTGACCGTGTCTCTGCCCGCCCATGTGCACTACGCCTGTGAGTCATGGGGGAGTGTTGGTTTTTGCGCTCATTGTGCTCTGTTGTGTCCTCCCGGCTTGTGTACATCGGCGTGCAGATGACTGACGGCGAGACTCGACGCCGATGGNAGGTCGTCTCGCAGTTCGCTGGAGCCTCCTCTCTCCGGCGACGTGTTCAGCTCCATCGGCAGGCCTCCTCGGCGGTCGCACTGCCGGCAGTCACTGCCACCGCAGTCGCTGTCTGCATGCGTCCAGCGCGTACTCTCGTGCCTGCGTCGTCATGCACTGCCTAGGGTCCCAGTTGCATGTTGCATGGCCCTGTTTGGCAGAATAAACCATCGTGGGCACTACCTGGGTTCAGGCTGCCATAACTCCTCGTTACTATTTTTCTAGCAGATTCTGACCGCACGGCTGCGTTCGCACCGTTGGTATTATAGTATGGTCCAGTTTTCAGGCAAAACGGACGACGGCCGGGTTTTGGGCTGTCGGCTGCCTGGCAGGCCTCACCGAGAAAACCTGCCAGCCTGAACTGAGCTATTTTCTGATTGGCTGATGAACTGAGTAACAAGCTCTACAGAGCTGGGGGGGGGGGGCTAGAACTTGGAGGGGTCCCCCATTGCTGTTCATTCTTCATTCCTAATCAGTCATTATCAGTTTTCAGCTGCTTTCTGGCGCTAACTCTGGCGCGCGCGTTTCTGAGTAACAAAACCCAGAGCTTCCAGACTTAGACTCTAGAGCAGCAGACTGAGGGGGCAGCTGACTTAAGCAACGAGCGTGGAAGCCCGCACGCTGCATCAACAACGCTGCTGCCCCAACCTGCTGCATAGTTTCCATTTCACGCGCCTCTCATGCACTAGCCAGTGCAACCAGTGGCTGGGCTGAGGAGGCGTGCACAGAGGCTATTATTTCTCTCGGCTCCCTGGCTGGAGCAGCTGCAAGCATCACCGCACAGCCTTCTACATTAGCAGCAGCTGTTTCCACAACCACTTCCACTAAAACCACATGTACATCATCTGACGTCTCCTCTATCCATGTTTCGACTACTCTTGCCATCTTCTCCACCACAACGACCTCCTCTCCCATTCCCAATCGTGTTGCACGAGCTATCTCCACGAAATCCGCAGCATTTGCAGTTTTAGTTGCATTCATTCCCAGAATTATTTGTCTCTTCTTCACTATGCCCTTGCGGATCGACTTCCACTATGCCCTTGCGGATCCCACCCCGTCCTGTGCAAGCCCACCCCATCCCGTGCAGGTTGTCACACATCTTGTCAAGAAGCAACTCCATACAACATGTGACCCATTTGCAATAGGCACTGGGTTACGCCAATGGAGCAATAGCTCCCGCCTTTGCTACTGCCTCTAGCGCGTTATCCACCGGCGGTACCACTGCATCACAAGTATGCAGTTGCACCTGCCACCCACTATGTCACTACTTCCCTCATTGCTCGCGCTCTTCTCCTGCCACAACATCCGCGTGACTTAAGAGTCCCAACCACCTCACCTTGCTACCTCGAGAGTTACCTCCACAACACAACGTCGATCACTGCATAGACCTGAAGCTGGGAACCAGACGGATGGTCAAGGGAATCTATCGGATGAGTGATCTCGAGTTGAACGACTGAAAAAAGCAACTGGATGAGTTGCTAGGTCATGGGTTCATCAGGCCATCAACGTCAACCTACATTGTACATGCACTTTTTGTGAAAATAAGGCTGGCAAGGTATCAATATATGAAGATTACCAGGCATTGAACAACATTAAAATAAAGAACCGTAATCCCCTTCTGCAAGTACATGAGATTTTCACCAAAATCTACCTATGCATCTGTAATCATCAAATTTGGATATCTGATAAGGACATAAAGAAGATGGCTTTTCATACCAAATACACGCACTTCAATTTCACAACCATGCCCTTTTGACTCACAAATATTTCTGCAATATTTATGGTGGCCAAAAAAAATATCTTTTGATCGTTCCTCGACAATTTTTTTGTCATAGAGCTCGACGACACCATGGTGTACAGCCACAACCAAGAGGAGCATAGTGGATAACTTCCATAATATTTCTTTAGATTTTATAGGATAAGAATCCTACACAGACCCTTAAAGTGTGACTGTAGTTGTCATTTGACTGAGTTTCTAGGGCACAATACCCTCAACGGATGGATCACCATGGACCCAAAGAAAGTTGAGTTGGTTGTTGATTGGTAGACACTGACCAATGATCAAGACGTGTAGGTGATTGTACGGCTACTACCCTCGATCCACAAAAAAAAACTATGTGTAAGTTTTAGTATCTCGTTCTAATCATCCTTGTAAAACCACCTACCGAAATAAGGGGTGTAGCAAAAAAGACGCGTTCAAATTTTTACGGAATGCTATAACCTCGGAGTAGACCTTACACTTGGCATATCCAAAGGTGGACTATATTATGACCACAGGCTGTTGGTTTTTGCGCTCATTGTGCTCTGTTGTGTCCTCCCGGCTTGTGTACATCGGCGTGCAGATGACTGACGGCGAGACTCGACGCCGATGGAGTGTCGTCCGGTGGAGCCGACGCACGCTGAGGTCGTCTCGCAGTTCGCTGGAGCCTCCTCTCTCCAGCGACGTGTTCAGCTCCATCGGCAGGCCTCCTCGGCGGTCGCACTGCCGGCAGTCACTGCCACCGCAGTCGCGGTCTGCATGCGTCCAGCGCATACTGTCGTGCCTGTGTCATCATGCACTGCCTAGGGTCCCAGTTGCATGTTGCATGGCCCTGTTTGGCAGCATAAACCATCGTGGGCACTACTTGGCTTCAGGCTGCCATAACTCCTCGCTACTATTTTCTAGCAGATTCTGACCGCACAGCTGCGTTCGCAGCGTCGGTTTGGGAGGTGACTGGCTGTAGTGCCGCAAGCTGCTGTGTCAAGGCGGCGAGTTGTTGCTGAAGAGCAGCAAGTGGGTCAGGGGTGCCGCCAACGTTACCAGTGGGCTGCTGCCGCTGCTGCTGCTGCTGCTGTAGGGGCGGCGGCTGCTGCTGCTGCAGAGGCGGTGGCTGCTGTTGTATGGGCGGCGGCTGCTGCTGCTGCAGCGGTGGCGGCTGCTGTTGTAGAGGCGGCGGCTGCTGCTGCTGCAGCGGCGGTGGCTGCTGCTGTATGGGCGGCGGCTGCTGCTGTAGCGGTGGTGGCGGCTGCTGCTGTAGAGACGGCGGCTGCTGCTGCTACACCGGCGGTGGCTGCTGCTGTATGAGCGGCGGCTGCTGCTGTATGGGCGGCGCCTGCTGCTGCAGCGGCGGCGGCTGCTACTGTAGAGGCGGTGGCTGCTGCTACTGCAATGGCGGCGGCTGCTGCTGCTGGTGCGGCGGCGGCAGTTGCTGTTGCCGTGGCGGCGACGGTTGGTCCTGCTACGGCGGCGGCGGCAGCTGCTGGTCCTGCGGCGGCGGCGGCGGCTGCTGCTGCTGCAGCGGCGGCGGGTGCTGCTGCTGCTGCTGCTGCTGCAGCAATCGCTGCAAGAAAGGAGGGGTAGGGGTCCCCCCATCAGAGGAGGACCCCCCCTCGCCGGGATTATCAGCCATGCCTTGGTGTCTGAGTTTTTTTTTGTTGTCTTTGTGTTGCTGCTTCAGCAGGAGGTTGGGGGAGTGGGAAGTCTACCCACTCCTCTGGCCTTCACCCTTTCCCCTTTCACCCCCTATTTTTTTGTTGATGATGTCAGCAGTGATATCAGCAGTGACGTCAGCAGAGGGGTGCTGACGTCAGCAACGGCAAATGTTGGGGCCGCCGCTGCTACTGTTGGTGCTGATGCTGCTACAGCTACTGCTGCTGCTGCTGCTGCTGTTGCTGCTGCTGCTGCTGCTGCTGCTACTGCTGCTGCTGCTGCAGCTGCTGCTGCTGTTGCTGCTACTGTTGCTGTTGCTGCTGCTGCAGCTGTTTGCTGCTGCTGCTGCTGCTGCTGCGGGTGCTGCAGCTGCTATTGCTCATGCTGCGAGCTACAGCAGTTTCTGTGGCTGCTGTTGTTGCAGCAGCGAGCTGCTGCAGCTCGTTGCTACAGCTGCTGCGTGCTGCAACAGCTGCTTGCTGCAGCTGCAGGCTGCTGCAGCGAGCTGCGGGGGTGGGGAATTTTTTTATCTCCTTTTTTTTTCCTTGTCACAGTGGGCAGCAGAACGCTGTCTACTGCGAGCAGCGGGCTGCTGCTCGCCCAGCAGCAGCGAGCTGCTGCTCGCTGGCAGTAGCGGGCTGCTGCTCGTTGCTCGCTCGCTGCGAGCAGCGGGCAGCAGCAGCCGCGGCTGGCAGCTGCTGCTCGCTGCTGCTGCTGCTGCTGCAGCCCGCTGCTGCAGCTGCTGCGTGTTGCGGCCGCTGCCTGCTGCTGTTGCGGGCTGCTGCAGCCGGCTGCTGCTGCGGGCTGCTGCTACTGCTGCACGCTGCTGCTGCTGCTGCACGCTGCTCCTCCTGCTGCTGCGAGCTGCTGTTGCTACGGGCTGCTGCTACTACTGCTGCTGCTGTGAGCTGCTGCTGCTGCGGGCTGCTGCGAGCTGCTGCTTCTACCTGCTGCATAGTTTCCATTTTGGTATCAGAGCCAGAGCGTAGCAGCAGCAGCAGAAGACTGGCGAACAGGTGCCAGACAATGCCGGCGGACCCCCATACGCGCCAGTGCAGGGGAAATGCTGCCGGATTTTTTCCGACAGCATTGACCCTCTTGGTGGCGGCCAGTAGACGCGACTGGGTCAGCTGGCTCGGAGGGGCCAGCGGCCGCGACCGGGGCTACCGGCTCAGAGGGACGGAGTGATGTGTCACCCGGAAGCGACAGGACGGAGGACGGACTCACCACAGGCGTGTCCGATTGAGCAATTAGAGCCATTCTCCTCCAAGAGAATGACGGTGGACAACAAATGGCCGTGTATGTGTGACCAAAGCTACGTTGGCTGGAACTAAACCACATGGTGCACAAGAAAGAGATGTCAATACTCGTGCACACGTTCAAGACATGGAGGTACGATCTGGAATTCTCACGATGTTTCGTTTGCATATACCACCATGCACTCAGATATCTCAAGACTCACACCAATGTGAGCCGTTGACAAAGTTGATGGATAGAGTTCCTTGTGTCTATGTTCGACAACGACATCATGTGTCGACCTAGAAAAACATTCCAGTGGGTGTTGTAAGTCAGCAAATAGACTTGACGGCCAAAATTAGCTCGTTGCTCATCGATCGAGACGCGTAACTTGTGAGTTTTTTTTAAGATGTAAAGAGTTCGGCAGATGACAAAACAAAGTTCCGATTTGACGACCCCTACTGGCTACTGTGATTCACTCACCAAGTCATTCTACCACCCAATGAGGAGCTACAAAAAACTATATTGGAGGAATTCCAGAACACTGGTCCATGTGGACACTTCACCGAGGAGAAGACACTCAAGAAACTGGCCAAATACTATTGGTGGTACCGCATGCAGACAGATGTGGCAGCCTTATACAAATTGTGCAACACCTGTGAATTGAACAATCTCGTTGCATGAGATCCAGGAGGACTGCTCCAACCACTCCTTGTTCCAACAGAGCTGTGGGTGGACATAGAAAGAAACTATGCAGCAGGTTGGGGCAGCAGCGTTGTTGATGCAGCGTGCGGGCTTCCACGCTCGTTGCTTAAGTCAGCTGCCCCCTCAGTCTGCTGCTCTAGAGTCTAAGTCTGGAAGCTCTGGGTTTTGTTACTCAGAAACGCGCGCGCCAGAGTTAGCGCCAGAAAGCAGCTGAAAACTGATAATGACTGATTAGGAATGAAGAATGAACAGCAATGGGGGACCCCTCCAAGTTCTAGCCCCCCCCAGCTCTGTAGAGCTTGTTACTCAGTTCATCAGCCAATCAGAAAATAGCTCAGTTCAGGCTGGCACGTTTTCTCGGTGAGGCCTGCCAGGCAGCCGACAGCCCAAAACCTGGGCGTCATCCGTTTTGCCTGAAAACTGGACCATACCATAATACGGACGCTGCGAACGTAGCCGTGCGGTCAGAATCTGCTACAAAAATAGTAGCGAGGAGTTATGGCAGCCTAAACTCAGATAGTGCCCACGATGGTTTATGCTGCCAAACAGGGCCATGCAACATACAACTGGGACCCTAGGCAGTGCATGACGATGCAGACGCGATGGGACGCGCTGGACGCATGCAAGCAGCAACTGCGGTGTCAATGACCGCCGGCAGCACGACTGCCGAGGAGGCCTGCCGATGGAGCTGAGCGCGTCGCCGGAGAGAGGAGGCTCCAGCGAACTGCGAGAAGACCTCAGCGTGCGTCGGCTCCACCGGACAACACTCCATCAGCGTCGAGTCTTGCCGTCATTCATCTGCACGCCGATGTACACAAGCCGGGAGGACAGAACAGAGCACAATGACAGATGCGAAAAAACCAACACTCCCCCATGACTCACAGGCGTAGTGCACATGGGCGGACAGGGACACGGTCAACATCCAGACTCCCCCAGGGCATGCAGAGACGCAGGCAGAGATAAAGAGAGAGCCACTCAAGGACGTACGCCGATCGAACTCACAGCCTTCTTGAACGAGTGGCGCTTCAGTGCCTTGGTTAGGAAGTCAGCCAACTGCCGTGTTGTCTCAACCCACACGATGCTGCCGTCATGCAACAATGAACGCACATAGTGATACTCAACNGCACTCTCATTGTCACAATGCAACGTGATGGATGGGACAGACTGGCGCAACTCGGACAGCAGACGACGCAACCACACACTCTCACACGCGCCTGATCCAAGAGCCACGTACTCAGCCTCAGCAGTGCTGCGTGCAATGCACCCCTGCTTGCCACTGCGCCAGGACACAGCCGTGCCGCCAATCAGAAAGATCCAGCTTGTGCGACTCTTACCGTCCGGACTGCCGGCCCAGTCGCTGTCGGTGTAGCCCACTGCGACAACAGACGGTTGACGGCGGAACATGAGACCTCGCCGAGGAGTCAAGACGACATAGCGCAGTACTCGGATCGCGGCCTCGTGGTGGAGGTGACGCGGCTCCTGATAAAACTGGGCCATGAGGTTGACGACGAACGCGATGTCTGGACGCGTCGTCGTCGCCAGGAACATCAGTGACCCGATGACTTGCAGGTACTTGGTCACATCAACTGGCTCCCCCACAACAGCTGGGTCAGGACTCTTCAGCTTCACCTGGCCATCGGGCGACATGGGTGAGGATGCGCTCGGCACGAGTGGCAGGTCCTCGGCGAAGCGAGTGGACAGAGTCTGCACATAAGCAGCCTGATGAACATGGAGGATGCCCCGGGAGCGATCATGCTCGAGCTCCATGCCCAGGAAGACTCGGGCAGACCCGAGATCCTTCATCTGGTAGGTGGCGTGCAGCAAGTCCTTGACGCGCTGGATGGCGGCCGTGTCTGGCGACGCAATGAGGAGGTCGTCGACGTACACCAGAACAGCAGCGAAGGTCTGGCCTCGCGGACTGACAAACAGTGCAGGGTCCGCGGTGCTGCGCTGGAGCCCACCACGAAGGAGCGTGCTGCTGATCTCCTGGTTCCAGCACCGAGGCGACTGCTTCAGGCCATAGAGGGCCTTACGCAGGCGCCACACTCTCCCGGTGCCATCGTCGAAGCCTGGTGGCTGCACCATGTAAAGCTCCTCACCCTCCAGTGAACCATGGAGAAAAGCGTTGCTCACATCCATCTGATGCAGCTCCCACCC
>SZWC01005447.1:17522-43790 GCA_023375785.1 Penium margaritaceum | reverse complement strand
TCCATCTGATGCAGCTCCCACCCATGCTGGGCGACCAGGCTGAAGAGCGCCCGGCTGGTGGAGAACCGGCCAACTGGGGCAAAGATCTGGTCATAGTCGACCCCAGGGACCTGGGCAAACCCCTTTGCAGTGAGGCGGGCCTTGTACTTGTCCAAGGACCCGTCGAGTTTCCACTTGCGCCGAAAGACCCACTTGGCGCCGATGGCCTTCCGACCTGGAGGAAGGTCGACGAGGTCGTACACGTGGTGCTGTCGGATAGCGGCGAGCTCATCGGCGCAGGCAGCGTCCCAGTGTGCGGCCTCAGGAGAGGCTCGTGCCTCGCGCAAGGTGGCTGGGTCCTCCGGGCGTGCTGTGGAGCGGACTGAGAGAGCGTGTGCCTCTCGCGCCCCAGGTGGGATGCACGCAAGGGCAGCCACGACAGCGTGCCGATGCTCGTGATGGAGCATGGCGTAGCCCAATGCGGAGCCCGGATGCAGATCTGCAATGATGGCCGAGGTGGTCAGGCCCAGGGCCTTGGTGCCAGGGTCCCCACTCATGACCGTGGGAGTGGAGGAGGCACGTGGAGCCACGGGGGGTCGAGGCGCTACCGAGCGCGGTGCGACGGTCTGCACGCTCACCGACGGCCTGGGTCGGAAGCTACCGCCGGGGCCACGTGTGTAGCGTGGCAAGGCGTGCGACGGCGCTGAGTCTCATGGGCCAGTGGAGGCGACTGGGGCTGTCCGCCCGGAGAGATCAGCGGACACGACTGGGGCAGCTGGCCAGGAGGGACCAGCAGACGCGACTGGGACAGCTGGCCCGGAGGGACCAGCGGACGTGGCTGGGGCAGCTGGCCCGGAGGGACCAACGGGCGCGGCTGGGGCAGCTGGCCCGGAGGGACCAGCGGACGCGACTGGGGAGGCTGGCCCGGAGGGACCCGCAGACGTGACTGGGACAGCTGGCCCGGAGGGACCAGCGGACGCGGCTGGGGCAGCTGGCCCGGAGGGACCAGCGGACGCGACTGGGGAGGCTGGCCCGGAGGGACCAGCAGACGCGACTGGGGAAGCTGGCCCGGAGGGACCAGCGGACGCGACTGGGGCAGCTGGCCCGGAGGGGCCAGCGGACGCGACTGGGGCAGCCGGCTCAGAGGGACCAAAGAGTGTGTCACCCGGACGCGGTAGGACGGAGGACGGACTCACCACTCCCCCACGCGACGGGATAGACACAGACGAGCCGGAGCGAATGAGGTCACGAGGAAACAGGTCCTCGAAGAAGAGGGCGTCCCGGGACTCGATGATGCAATGCCGGGAGGGGTCCCAGAAGCGCCAATCCTTGGACTGACGAGAGACACCGAGGAAGGTGCAGGGACGGCCGCGGGGGCGAGCTTGCCGCCCTGCTGCGGGGCGGGCAGCCAGACAATGGCGACACAACCCCAGACGCGAGCGGGGCGGAGGTCAGCGCGCTGACCGCACCAATGCTGGTACGGCGTAGACTGACGGGGAAGGGGACCGTGGGGAATCCGGTTCCAGACCCAGGTCATGTAGGCCATGGCTTCAAAGTAGAAGCCTTCGGAGAGACCGGACTCGACACGCATGGTGCGGACGGCGTCAGCCATGGTCCGGTTCCACCGCTCGGAGACACCGTTCTGGGCGGGTGTGTAGGGCGCCGATGTCTCATGGTGGATTCCGCGGGAGGCGAGGAAAGTCGTGGCCTCAGCCATGTACTCGCCACCGCGATCGGAGCGAAAGCGGCGAAGGGAGCGGCCACACGCGCGCTCTGCGAGGACAAGCCATTCCTGGATGGCCCGGGCGACATCGCTCTTCTGCCTAAGACAGAAGACCCAGCGATAGCGAGAATAGTCGTTCGTGAGGGTGAGGACATAGCGGCCACGCTCGCCGACCGACTCGGTGGGGAGAGGGCCCATGACATCCGAATGGACAAGGTCGAGAGGGGCGGATGCACGGGAGGCAGACAACGGGTACGTGGACCGGTTCATCTTCCCCTGAGCGCAGTCAATGCACTCAGTGGGGCACGGGAGAGGGAAAGTCTCCGGGTCAAGGCCCGAGGCAGGCCGGGTGCGAAGCATGCTGTCCACAGCGGTAGAGTGGACGTGGCAGAGGCGGCGGTGCAAGAGGCGGGTGTGCTGAGGAGAAAGCGTACTGGTGACGAGCACATGGCCTGTGGCGGCCGACGAGGAGGAGACGGGAGGAGAAGAGGAGAGACGAGGAACATGCCACAGGTTGCCACGGGCGGTGGCGTGCAAGACGACAAGACCAGACGGACGCAACGACACAGTGCCAACACCACGCGAGTGTACAACATCCATGCTCATGCGGTCAAGGGCAGTCACGGACAGGAGGCTGAGCTCGAGACCAGGGACGAAGAGGACATCGGTCAGAAAGACGTCACCGGCAGGTCCACAAAAACGAACGACGCCAACACCACGGACAGGCAACACCTATCCGGAGCCCGTCCGAACACCGGAGACATCGCCGACAGGACCGAGCATACTGAAGGCCTCACGAGAGGCCGTCCTGTGATGCGTGGCCCCGGAGTCGATGATCCAGGTCTCATCAGGGTCCTGGACCGGGGTTGCTAGATCGCTAACGGTCACATGGCAGCAGGCGAGGGACGCGGACGCAGTGGACGGAGGCGCGAAACGGGACTGCCAATCGTCAAGCCAAGCAAGATCATCAAGAAGAGGGGCGGAGGAGGCCACGAGCGACGACGAGACAGACGAGGAAACGGGACACGACCGCAGCTCAGTCTCAGTCATGCAGGGTTGGGGAGGAGAGCAGGAGGTGATGCAACTCGCACTTCCCTGGGGAGGAGGGCGAGGCAGGCCGAGCTGGAGCGCGATGAACTGCTCCAGCTGGCGCTCACGGGAGGAGGGCCCGGGAGTGTAGACGGAGTGCGGAGTGACGGCGCCGGAGCCCGGGTAGTAGGAAGACTGCGCCGGTGAAGGGAGCGGATGCGCCGACGGCTGCGGGTAGTACTGCTGCGGCGCGGGTGTCTGCGGGACAGGCGGAGCTGCCGGAGTGGCAGAGCCGTTGGACGAGGGCAAAGTGGAAGGGCCAGCAACGGCGACGGCGGCAGAGGCGAGGCGGCGCTCCCGCGGGCGCCGCATGGTAGCGATGACGCGCGCCTCGGCCGTCGGGAGAGGGCACGTGAACCACCCGTGCCCGGGCTGACCACAGTTATGGCAGGCCGAGCCACCACCGCTGGACCCGATCGACGACTGCTGCTGCGGCTGCTGCGGCTGACCCTTGCCTTTCTTGTTCCGGCTCTTCTTCTTCTTCCCCAATGACGATGAGGTAGCTGCGACGGGGGAGGCGACGGCCACGGAGGCAACGGCAGGGGAGGCGACAGTAGGGGAGGCGACGGCAGGGGATGCAAGCGCCTCCGTGCGATGGAGCTGGGACTCCTGGCGAGCTTCCTCAATGCGGAGGAAGAGCTCGTATGCCCAGGGCATGAGGGTGCCCTGGGTCGCCATGGTGGAGAGGATGTCCTGGGGGTAGTGTACGAAGACGTCTGCGTAGTCGCTAGTGGCGTCGCGCTTGAAGGTGAGGAGCGCGGATAGAGGGGGCGGAGCAGATGTGTCGAGACGACGGAGGATGTCCTCCGCCCGCTGCCAGTAGGCAGTGACCGTCTCGGTCTCCCCCATGTGCAGGGAGTTGAACTCTCGGAGCAGACGGCTGATCTCAGCGTCGCTGGACAGGCGATGGGGCCTGGTGAGGACGTGTCATGCGGCTGCAGGGTCTGGGATGGCGCCAGCCGTGACGTCGCTGAGGAAACGCTCTAAGGCCATGCGGGAAGCTAGAGGGGCGACTGGAACAAGGACACGGACGGCGCGACCAGCGTCATACAACTGGTCGGCCTGGGTGGAGTCGTAAGGGAGGGTGTAGTATGCCCACAGGCCCTCACCCTGCGCCCAGATCCGGAAGCTGAGCTCCCAGCTCCGGAACTCCTCGCCGGCCTGAAGCGGCGGCGGCGGCGTCTCAAAGTCCTTCTGCCTGCGGCCGGCACCCGGAGTGGGGCCAAGGACGGAAGTGACTGTCTGCCGCTGGCGCTGAGTCTGCTTCTATGCCAGGTAGTACGTGGTAGTAGACACAGTTGGGCTGGCGTGCCCTGGAGGGATGAAGGACGGCAGCGCGCTGGTGGCGGTGTCGGAGGCGACTGGCTGCAGCGCCGCAAGCTGCTGTGTCAAGGCGGCGAGTTGTTGCTGAAGAGCAGCAAGTGGGTCAGGGGTGCCGCCAACGTTACCAGTGGGCCGCTACTGCTGCTGCTGTTGCTGCTGTAGGGGCGGCGGCTGCTGCTGCTGCAGAGGCGGTGGCTGCTACTGTATGGGCGGCAGCTGCTGCTGCTGCAGCGGTGGCGGCTGCTGCTGTAGAGGCGTCGGCTACTGCTGCTGCAGCGGCGGTGGCTGCTGCTGTATGGGCGGCGGCTGCAACTGCAGCGGCGGTGGCGGCTGCTGCTATAGAGGCGGCGGCTGTTGCTGCTGCAGCGGCGGTGGCTGCTGCTGTATGGGCGGCAGCTGCTGTTGCATTGGCGGCAGCTGCTGATGTAGAGGCGGTGGCTGCTGCTGCTGCAATGGCGGTGGCGGTTGGTCCTGCTGCGGCGGCAGCGGCAGCTACTGGTCGTGCGGCGGCGGCGGCTGCTGCTGCTGCAGCGGCGGCGGGTGCTGCTGCTGCTGCTGGTGCTGCAGTAATCGCTGCAAGAAAGTAGGGGTAGGGGTCCCCCCATCAGAGGAGGACCCCCCCTCGCCAGGACTATCAGGCATGCCTTGGTGTCTATGTTTTTTTTTCTTTGTGTTGGCTTTGTGTTGATGCTGCAGCAGGAGGTTGGGGGAGTGGGGAGTCTACCCACTCCTCTAGCTTTCCCCTTTTCCCCTTACACCCTCCCCCCCCCTTTTTTTTGTTGTTGATGATGTCAGCAGTGACGTCAGCAGTGACGTCAGCGGTGACGTCAACAAAGGGGTGCTGACGTCAGCAGCAGCGAATTTTGGGGCCGCCGCTGCTGCTGTTGGTGCTGATGTTGCTGCAGCTGCTGCTGCTGCTGCTGCTGTTGCTGCTGCTGCTGCTGGTGCTGCTGCTGCTGCTGCTGCTGTTGCTGCTGCTGCTGCTGTTGTTGCTGCTGCAGCTGCTGCTGCTGTTGTTGCTGCTGCTGCTGCTACTGCTGTAGCCGTTTGCTGCTGCTACTGCTGCTGCTGCTGTTGTTGCTGCTGCGGGTGCTGCAGCTGCTGCTGCTCATGCTGCGAGCTACAGCAGTTGCTATGGCTGCTGCTGCTGTAGCAGCGAGCTGCTGTAGCTGAGTGCTGCTGCAGGTGCTGCGTGCTACAGCAGCTGCTCGCGACAGCTGCAGGTTGCTGCAGCGAGGGCGTGGGGGTTCGGGAATTTTTTGTTACCTTTTTTTTTCTTTTTTTCTTTGTCACAGCGGGCAGTAGCCCGCTGTCTGCTGCGAGCAGCGGGCTGCTGCTCGTCCAGCAGCAGCGAGCTACTGCTCGCTGGTAGCAGCGGGCTGCTGCTCACTGCTCGCTTGCTGCGAGCAGCGGGCAGCAGCAGCTGCGGCTGGCAACTGCGGCTCGCTGCTACTACTGCTGCTGCAGCTGACGGCTGCTGCGGCTCGCTGCAGCAGCTGCTGCAGCCCGCTGCTGCTGCTGCACGCTGCTGCAGCTGCTGCGTGCTGCGGCTGCTGCCTGCTGCTACTGCGGGCTGCTACAGCCGGCTGCTGCTGCGGGCTGCTGCTGCTGCTGCACGCTGCTGCTGCTCTTGCACGCTGCTGCTGCTGTTGCACGCTGCTGCTGCTGCTGCGAGCTGCTGTTGCTGCGGGCTGCTGCTGCTGCAACTGCGAGCTGCTGCTGCTGCGGGCTGCTGCGAGCTGCTGCTTCTGCCTGCTGCTGCTGGTGGTGCTAGTCACTGCACCGGGGTGACGTTGCCGCGTACATCGTCGCCCACAGACGTCAGACGCCGCCTGCCGCTAACCTCCTCGCGTCACGCGTGGGGGTCAGTGCTGCCGAAAAAATTTCGGCAGCATTTCCTCTGGCCAAGTGGCCGTGGGAAAAAATCTGGCGCCGCCACCAGGAGGGTCAATGGTGCCGAAAAAATCCGGCAGCATTTCCCCTGCACTGGCGCGTATGGGGGTCCGCCGGCGTTGTTTGGCACCTGTTCGCCAGTCTTCTGCTGCTGCTGCTACGCTCTGGCTCTGATACCAAGAAAGAAACTATGCAGCAGGTTGGGGCAGCAGCGTTGTTGATGCAGCGTGCGGGCTTCCACGCTCGTTGCTTAAGTCAGCTGCCCCCTCAGTCTGCTGCTCTAGAGTCTAAGTCTGGAAGCTCTGGGTTTTGTTACTCAGAAACGCGCGCGCCAGAGCTAGCGCCAGAAAGCAGCTGAAAACTGATAATGACTGATTAGGAATGAAGAATGAACAGCAATGGGGGACCCCTCCAAGTTCTAGCCCCCACCAACTCTGTAGAGCTTGTTACTCAGTTCATCAGCCAATCAGAAAATAGCTCAGTTCAGGCTGGCAGGTTTTCTCGGTGAGGCCTGCCAGGCAGCCGACGGCCCAAAACCCGTGCGTCGTCCGTTTTGCCTGAAAATTGGACCATACCATAATACCGACGCTGCGAACGCAGTTGTGCCGTCAGAATCTGCTAGAAAAATAGTAGCGAGGAGTTATGGCAGCCTAAACTCAGATAGTGCCCACGATGGTTTATGCTGCCAAACAGGGCCATGCAACATGCAACTGGGACCCTAGGCAGTGCATGACGATGCAGACGCGATGGGACGCGCTGGACGCATGCAAGCAGCAACTGCGGTGTCAATGACCGCCGGCAGCACGACCGCCGAGGAGGCCTGCCGATGGAGCTGAGCGCGTCGCCGGAGAGAGGAGGCTCCAGCGAACTGCGAGAAGACCTCAGCGTGCGTCGGCTCCACCGGACGACACTCCATCAGCGTCGAGTCTCGCCGTCAGTCATCTGCACGCCGATGTACACAAGCCGGGAGGACACAACAGAGCACAATGAGAGATGCAAAAAAACCATCAGACATTAGCATGGACTTTGTGACAGGGCTGCCACTCGTTCGGGAGCGATATGATGCCTTCCTTGTGGTGGGGATGGACAACTTTTCTAGAATGTAGCACTTCATCCCAACATGGACCACCGTCACCGCAGAGGGAACACTACGAATGTTTCTGAATTAGATCGTGCATCTAAACAAAGTGTTGCATACCATCGTCAGTGATAGAGGCGGCCACTTCACTAGTAGTTTTTGCTCTGAATTGATGACGCGTTACGAAATCCAGATATAGGCATAAAAGTTTTCCATCCACAAACCAGCAGGCAAACCAAACAAAAAGACCCTCAAGCAACTTCTGCGCACTTTATGCAAACTGCATGGAACTAATTGGACGGGAAAATTGCCAACAACCGAACTTGCATACAAGTCAACAACTTCTATGGAAAGGGGAAGATTCCTATTTGAATTGGTATATCACAAACTTCTCGGAACTTTGAGGTCTACAAAGCCAAGGCAACATTTCCGCGATTGATATCCCATCACTGAGATTTTCCGGCGTCTGGGAGGAAACATGCTAGACCCTTGCAAAGACGCAAGCGGTGACAAATCAAGCAAGAGACCGACATCGCAACTATAATACCGTTTGCCCTGGTAATTGCGTCCTACTCAACTCGGCGAGTGATTAGACATGTCGGTGGCCGGCGTTAGAGTGTTTCTCAAACATTTAAATGCTTCTTGTTTGCTATCTTTCCAACTCCACTCGGTAGTTTTACAAGTAAGTTGAGAGAGAGGCATCGACACCCGGGTGCAGTCTTTTCCGAATCAGCGGTAGTAGTTGCTTAAACCCAAAAACACTGATACATGCAAAACAAGGGTCGGCATCGACCAATCAACGAATGCCTCTTCGTCGGGTCCATGCTAATCAATCGGCTCCAATGATGTGGCCTTAAAATTGGATCAAATGGCGACCAAAGTTGTGCTTCTACAGATTTCTGTATAATTTCTCTACTTGTAAATGTTCAACTTTTTAAAGATGTCTATTATGGTCCTCATGGATGCGGATGTAACATCATAATTTTGTCAAGGTAAAAAACGCCGAAGTCCTCGAGTGTAGCGTGGCAGTGCCACGCCGACCGGTCGAAGGAGCCACGTGACTCAAACCAGGTTACCAGGGACTATGGGCGGTGAGACGGGATGGCTTGAGAGTCGGAGACCCTCGAGCACCGCGGTTTTGGCCTAGTCGGTCAAGGATTTCGTCAAATCCGTTACATCGAGGTACGGTGCAAAAATGTTCATTGCCGCCATGAACGTTACGAGGGCAGTGGTGAGTCCAACAACATAACGACGAACCCGAAGCGATGTATATGGTATGGAATGCCATCATCTTGAGTTCCCCATGAGAAACATGCATATGATGATAACTACTATGTAAGTCGATTTTGGCAGAAATTCTTGCCCCACGGAGTTGATTAAGAAGTTTGTATGCTCACGAGAGAGGACAGCGGTACTTGATGGTGACGTCATGTACAACTCACTCGTTTTCTTTTCCACATAATGTATAGGTGTAGCGCCCGATCGGCGCCACGGGTATCGAGCGGGGGTCCTTGTCCTGTGGGCAGTTGGAAAGGATGGCTGGAGGGCCGGAGACCCTCAAGCATCGTGGTTTTGGTGTAGTTGGCTAAGGATTCCGTCCAATTTGCTACAATAGATGTCGCATAGGGTGATGTGAATGGCCTGATGAACCCTTGATTAAGCATCTTGTCCAGTTGTTTTTTAGCTCGATCAGCTCATGGTCGCTCACTTGGGAGGTTCCCTTCACCGTCAGTCTCTTGCTCGGCTTTAGGTCTATCTTGTGGTCGACTATTCATGATGGAGGTAACTTTTGGGACAATTTGTCAGGGAAAACCCGTTAGAATTCCTCGACGAGTGTTGAGAACCCCTCCAGAACAGCTGTGAACTTGTCAGGTGTGAAGGCCAATGTGGGTGCGTTTGCTATTGTAATTGTGTTTGTTTCCCTTGCTTCCACGTGGACTAGCCACGCTTGTGCCGTGCATAACAGATATCTCTTGGCCACGTCCAGCGATGTCGGCTAGCATTTTGCATGTACTCTAAGTTTTGTTGTCATTCCACTTGTTTTGCTTCCTATAACCGTCACTATGTCGTGGATAACTGAATGAGAGGCACATGCCTTTTTTTGCCATTAATGCTTACATAAACCACTCCGCTGCTCCAGTCTACCTAAAGATTGTGTCAGAATCTCACCGAAGGATAATTTTGTGGTCGCGCCTCGGGCAATTTCTCAGGCCGTTAAGTTGTGCATATCTCCGATATGTAGTCAGAGAGGTTTGCAAAGTTGTAGAATCTATAATTGTCCATTGATGGGTTTTCCTTCAAACACACCCAGTACGATATGTTAATCCAATTTATGAACCATTTCATGTCTCATGAAACTCTATGAAGCTTCTCCATCCAATAGTGTCAGTGCCATTTTGCGACTCAGACGACCCCTTGGTTGTACTCGGAGTAGTTTCGGCGGTTGGTCGTGTCATATTAAGTAAGAAAGTGGAGCGCGTGATAGTAGAAGGAAACAGAAGAAGAAAAATATGCCCACAAACTAACCCGCAAAAAATCATGAACCCCTGATTAAAGTGGTTTTTGATTATTCGACAAGAAAATGACATCAGCATGTGGGCGCCGCATGCCATGCAACGCGGACATGCTGATTTTGAAGGAAAGAGGGGTAAATTTTGATTTTTCTAAACGTGATGGCTATGTTTGCGCGTTAGGAGCGAATGATTGTTTTTTGTTGGTCACATATGTAAGTTTCTGAAAAGCGTTGTTGAATTGGTATAATTATCCGCGTAGTGGGGTATAAAGAATCTCCACGCTTAACCTTCAAAAGATTGATGACCCTTGGGAGATGGACAAATTGTACGGATAGCATTTGAATCTCCGGCAGTGAAGTGATTTCTCAACTGTTAGAATCGAACAGTCCGTGTCGCCAAAATTGGATTCTTCGCCCCACGTTTTCTGCGCGCAAGTTGCTGGTGCCCTCAGGGCCATTTGGTAGACACGCAGCTGGCGCATTTATGGACAGTTTTGCACTCAAAGCTCCCTCGTGAAGCTGTTTGGAATTACTGCTCGCCGCCTGTACTATGCTGAGTCAATTTCTGCGACGGGGGCAGTGTCACGGGGGCCAGTCGCGATGTTCGATGCAAAAACATCTCACATCAACGTCACCAAATGGCAAATACCGCTCTATCCTCGAGATTCGCTTTGTTCCAACTGCGGCGGAAGATGCATATTGAGAAATATACGAAACGCCGAAATAGATCCAGGCCGTTGCAGTTCCAGCGTAGATGACAACAGCATATTGTCAATCGAAACCACCTTGGACGAATACTGAGGGGGTGTGCAGTTACATTGGAGATGAAACTGCGATGTAAACATCGCGATGAAACCGCGGCGCGCTACAGTAATGGGGATATGTGAATCACATTGACGTCATTTTCGTACCGTTGGTCTTTGTCGCCGAAATTAGCGATGAACCTCGCAGCAACGAGTGTGTTGTTTCGACCGGCCACTCCTAAATCGCATTCGCAGCGCAGTTGTCGTGTGTTTTTTTTTCATCGGAGGCTTTCTGAGCAGGACGTTAGTAAGCTCGTAGAGCGTTGATCTTTTAAACAAATAAAAATATTATTAAAACGCGAACATCCTGTGCCGCAAAGTCACTATTAATCATGATCGAGCCGTAAATTTCAAATATACTTTAAACTTAAGCTTGCCTCACATCGCGTTGTGATGTGACATACGTGGTCGGGGGCGATTGACGTGAAGCATGGCATCACGGCCAAAAATCGGCCTCGAAAGACCAAAATCGCGAACATCACTCCGTTGTTTTGACGTTGCACATGAACAGTAGCTCGATGAAAATATTTTGATGATCGCGTGAAATCTTGCCTCGCCGGCGTTGCAAACGCTGGTGACAGTAGCTAACGTCATTTTTGTAGTTTAGCATGCAAAGTAGTCGCGAGTGAGTTTCCTCCATCGCGCTGCATTCATCAGCAATGCAACTACACACCCCCTGATGAAACACCCAATGATGCGGTTTCTTACGGCTCAAGGGAACTCCGTGAGAAACCGCATCGATGAGGTTGCACCAGCGGTCCTCTGTGATTCCAAGAAAACGGATTGGTCCTCGAAAAGGCCAAGGGAGAAAGATAGCCGAGAGTCTACCGGAGAAACGTGCGCGTTTCCTATCCAAAGGGGATATCCTTACAAAATGATGTCATGGCATTTCCGGAAATTACTTTGCAAACACTTTTGATACGAAGTCGGCAAGTAGTCAACCATCATGACTGGCCACGTGCGGCGCATGATGGGAAAACTGGCTTAGCCGGGAGGGCAAAGAAAAACAAACAATGAGACGGTCAGTGATGATGAAAGCAATCTTGTCAAAGGCGACGGGTGTCCGTGATGTTTGCAGCAAAACATGTCGATACAAACAAAGAAGCAAACTGGCAAACAAGGCTAACAACTAGTACTTTCGCATCTAGCATCATTCTTGAAGCTCATGCAAGATCGTTACCTCAAAATGAACTCTCTGGCCTACACCTCTACATGGATAAGAATGGTGATATTCTTTGTCAATACACATTTCTCATAGATTTCAATCTAAACTTTCAGACAGAAAAAATTCATGAACAAAATGAAAATCCAATCCACATAGAAGAACCAAACTAAAATCACTCTCATCATTTTCTTAATCTCTCTCTCTCTCTCTCTCTCTCTCTCTCTCTCTATCTCTATCTCTCTCTCTCTCTCTCTCTCTATCTCTTTCTCTTTCGATCTCTCTCATATCTCTCTCTCTCTCTCTCTCTCTCTCTCTCTCTCTCTCTCTCTCTCTCTTGCTCTCTCTCCCCCCTCTCTCTCTCTCTTGTCTCCCTCTATCTCCCCCTCTTCCTCCCTTCCCCCCTCCCTCCCTCTCTCTCTCTCTCTCCCTCTTTCTCTCTCCCTCCCTCTCTCTTTCTCTCGCTCTCTCTCTCCACTCCAAGAAAGAACAAGCGTGTGTGTCCATAACACATGCATATACATATATATGTATCTCCACTAAAAAATATACCTTCTTTCCTTCTTTCATGTCTTCTGGTCTCATTCTGACTCTTCCTCTATCCAACTCTCTACCATAATATCTCCCTCTCTCTCTCTCTCTCTCTCTCTCTCTCTCCCCCCCTCCCTCCCTCCCTCGCTATCTCTATAATTCTCTCTCTTTCTCACTAACTCTATCCATCTCTCTCACTCCCTCTCTCACACACACTCTCTCTCTCCCTCTATCTCTCTCTCTCTCTCTCTCTCTCTCTCTCTCTCTCTCTCTCTCTCTCTCTCTCTCTCTCTCTCTCTCTATATATATATCTACCTCTCTCTATCTTTCTCTCTTCCCCCTTTTCTTCTCCTCCACCTCTCTCTCTCTCTCTCTGTCTCGCCCCCTCTTTCTCTTCCTTTCAAACTCTTGCCCTTTATCACTCTACTTATCTCTTAATCATCATCTTTATCCTTTCAAAATCATTCAACTCCATGTAATTTGTTATTTCAATGGGTAATAATTAATAATCCTCACAAATCAAAAACTTAATATTAGTTAGAGAAGAGAAAACTTCGCGGTATTATATTTAAAAGGGATAAAGATTTGGAAAACGTCTTGTATACATTTAACAGTTAAGAATGTTACAAATTGTAGCCAATGATGGATGTAAGTGAGAATGTTATGGGGGTTTTGAATGTATCAGTATGATGCAAAAAAAGAAGATTTTAAAGATAAAAATACCTTGAAATATTGTTGAAAAAGACCATGGTAGGGAAGAGGTCGTGGGGTGAGGATATGGAGGAGAGAGGAGGAGAGAGGTGGAGGGTGGAGCCGAGAGTTAGTCGCGAAGCCAACGTCTAGTCTCGGCTGTGAGGGGGAGGCGACTCTTGAGAGCTGTGAGGGGGTTGCTCTCCAGAGTTGTGAGGGGGGATCAAGGTAGGGGACTTAGGTGCGAGAGGAGATCGAGGCGAACGAGTTGAACATTTTTTGGAAAGAAGTGAGGTCTCGAGGTGAGCCACACGCATCCCTATCCAATCGCAGGCTTAGCTCGAGTGGTTTGCCACCTAGCATGGCGAACCACACATTAATAAGCAAAGCTTCCTAGGGCAAAACAAGAGTGAGCAAATAGTGAGCGCAACCCGACGTCCCATCCTACGTCACGTGAGGAACGAGTGTACAAGTAGGTTAGAACACACCCTAGAATAGAAGGACTAATCTAGGTTTGCTAACAATTTCTACTATTTCAACACGATAGTGCAAGCAAGGGTAAGTAGTGGAAGTAGAATGCTTGAACACCACAACGATAGCAGCAACGAGCAAAGATACAGTCAGGAAATATAAGGCACATGTCGCCACAACGAAGAGAAGTTACGCAACGGGGACAATAGCCACACCCCAAGGCACGAGGCCTAGCGAGGGCACCGACGCGCACAAGGGGCAGTCGGCTTGGAGCACCACTAGAAGCACCCACATGAGCGCACACCACCAGAGGCGCTCACCAGAAGTATTCCACCAGAAGCACCCCCGAGTAGCACCAAGCCAAAAGCAACCGTCCAAAAGCGCCTCATCTAGGAGAGCCCCACGAGAGGCACCACTCCAAGAGCACCCCACGAAAAGCACTCTACCAAAAGCACTCCACCAGAGGCACACGAACGAAGCACCCCACCAGGAGCACACATCGGAAAGCACCCTGCCAGAAGCACTCGACCGGCGCACCTCGCCAGGAGCGCCATGTCGGCGAGAGCGGCAATCAAGAAGCACCCAGCAAGGAAGGAAACTCCGAGGTGAGATTCAAGGACCAGCACTCGAACACCCAAAGGCGCACCACAAATGAGACATGCACAGGACACGAAAGGGGCAGAGGGGTGATCCGGGAGAAGAGAATGGACGGAGACAGGTGGCAAAAACCACGCCAGCAACGAGAGGCATCGAGTTTGGAAGAACCTGCAAGGAAATGACACACGGAGGGAAGAAGTCCAGAGCAGGGGAAGAAATAGGGACGTAGCATACGAGCGGTCATCAAGTAGAGGATCAAGTGATGCAGGCAAGGGGAGTAGAAGGAGAGAGAGAAAGACAAGGAAGCCTCGGTCTAGTGGAGAAAGGGTGCAAAGACCGATAGCAACAATGCTCGAAGCAAAGACAAGGTGGTGGAGAGCCTTCATGAGAAAGTCCGCGAGCTAAAACTCAGTACACATGAAACAGATAAAGACATCGCCTACCGCGACAACGTAGCGCACGTAACGGTGCTCAACATTAATGTGCTTCGTGTGACGATGAAGGGCACCAGCGTTCCTAACAATGGCCAATCCACTCTCATTATCCGTGTCGAGAGGTACAGTTGGGGTAGGAAGACGATGCTCACCAAGAAGACGATGAAGCCACACTACCTCGGCCAAAGTACCACTCAAATCCATATTGGATGGGGGTCCATCGAAGTGGAATAGGTTAAGGATTCTATAAAGAGAAGTGGAAGGGGAATAAGTACAACGCTGAGGGGGGAGTAGGAAGAGGGTTCTGAGGACACACACACACAACCCATTCGGTCTCATCCGCAACATTACACAATGCCTTATGACGGGGGTAGTGTGGGTAGGGGAGGGGGAGGGGGAAGTATGAGGGAAGAAAAGTGGTCAGGAGAACAAGAGCAGTAAGATATTACGTTGGTAGGAGCGGGAAGGACCAGCGGGGGGAGGCAACAACTATGACCAGTATTTGGGCAATTTGGACACAGAGATGGATATGTAAGCGTTGTTGCCTTGCGCTGGGAACATGGTGACGCCTTGGTGTGTGGTGTGGGGTGGGAAAGGGCTTGCGCTGGCGAGCACAACTGCGCTGTGCATGTGGTGGAATGCCTCCTCGTACGTGCACTTGGACTTGGATGTGGGGTTGGAGAGGGGGAAGAAGATGGGGCGCTCGTTGATCTCCAATGCTACAAGCTACATAGTCCTACTTCTCAGTACGCCAAGAGATGACACTAGTGTTGAGGAGGAGGAAGAAGCTGCTATGGTTGCGAGCATTTGAATCGTGGGCATAGTCACTGTCAACGTAGCCCTCTAGAATTAGCACGCTGGACCCTGCCTGGAAGACGAGTCCGGCACAAGCAAATGCGAGGACGTAGCCAAGGACATACGCGGCCGCGTAAGGGTGAGCTATGCAAGGCTCGCAAGCATTTTGGGCGAGGACATTCAATGCGCAGGCAATGTCTAGATGAGTGGTATCTGATAGGTACGTGAGCATGCCAGTGATGGACTGAAACATGACGGCGGACTCGAGGGCACCCGACTTTGTGTCGTGGGACATTAGAAGGGCGAGCTGGGTTCTTGGTGGAATGGGTGAGGAGACTACATGGAGGGGCCGAGAGAGGTCGAAAACAGAAGCGAAGCGGTCTGCGAGGTTCTAGACATAACACTCCTCAGTAGGGGAGGCACTCAATTTGCATCTGCAAGAACATGGTTGCAAGGCCAAGGTCCTTCATGCGGTTCACGAAGGAGAGGAGGCCCTTCACCTTGGAGATCACGGAGGAGGAAGGAGAGGTGATGAGGAGGTCATTCACATACATCACAATAAAGGCGGGCACGAGAGTCGTGCCACCAATGAAGAGGGAGGGGTAGGACTAACTAGGACAGAAACCACCAGGGACAAGGGTGGACGAGAGTTCCTCGTTGCAACAATGAGGAGACTGGTGGAGACCATAGAGCACGCGACGGAGGCGGCAGACTCGCCTAATACCATCGGAGAAGCCCAGAGGCTAGACCATGACCAAATCCTCCTCAAGACGACCGTGGAGAAAGGCGATGTTCACGTCCATCTAGCGAAGTTCCCACTAAAAGTGAGTCGCAACACAGATGACGACGTAACTCATCGTAAAGCGGCCGAAAAGGGATTAGGTGTCGGTATAGTCAACGCCAGGGACCTAGGATTAGCCCTTGGCAGTGAGTCAAGCCGTATACCAGTCGAGGGCACCCGAGGCGGTGAACTTCTTGCGTAGGACCCACTTGGCACTAAAAGCCGTGTGACCCAGAGGAAGGTCATCGAGTTCAAGCACACCATGCTTAGCTTAAGCGACAAGCTCTATAACACAGGCCACGTGCCAGATAGTAGCATTCGGGCGAGTAAGAGCATCGGCAAGGGTGAGGGGATCATACTCGTCAAGGGGAGAAGACGAGGAGGAAGTGCACGGGACAGACGTGACAGTGAGGACACGCGTAGCAGACATCGGTGCGCAGACAAAGTGATGGTCAGTGTAGGCACCAAGGACGTGGAGAAATTTTAGATGAAAAAAGTGGCGACCGTGGGCGTGACCTGGATAGAAGGTGTAAGGCGATAGAGGGCTAGGTAGAGGGAGTGCAACAGTGGTGGAGAGCAGAGATGAGGTGGGAAGGGGGAGAGTAGAGACCGTTCGAGAGGGGGGAAGGGCGGAAGGGAGGGGTGGAGAGGAAGGCAAAGGGGCGACAAACAAGAAGGTAAGAGGAGGAGTAAGGGAGACGAGCAAGGGAGAAATGGGGCATGACATGAAGACAATAGGAAGTGGGGAAGGGGGGAGAAAAGGAGGAAGGAGAGGGGACGGAGGGGAAAGGGTGCACAGGCAAAGCAGAGACCTGAGAGGGAGAGGGAGGGGATAACGCAAGGACCGGTGACAATGAAGAGACCATGGGAGGACCGACCAAAAAGGATGATGAGATAGGGGACGAGGAGGGAGGCACAGGGACGGTGGGGAGAGGGACAAATGCATAGGTAAGGGCGCGAGCGGTGCGAGAGTGGGAGTGGGAAAAAATAGGTAAGGATGGAGGAGTGTCTTGGGTGGAATGAGGAAGCGGGGATGCAGGGATTGGAGGAGAAGGAAGAAGCACATGAGGGGAGAAAGAAGGGGGGAGAGAAGGGATGGAAGGACGAGCCTAGGTAGCATGTGTGTGCATTCACGTGAGGGGGCAAGAGGGGACACTGAGACGGGAATCCCGGTTGGGACGGGTGGGTGGGGGGAAACTACTGGAGGGGTAGATTGACTAGGGAGGAGAGCAGGCGGTAAAGGGAATAGTGAGAGAGACGGAGGAAGGGGGGAAGGGTCTCACGAGAGAGCACGTTGACATGAGGAGGAAGGGGGGAAGGGTGGGCAGAGGAGGCAGTAGTGGGTGAAGACAAAAGAGACGGTGTCATCACGACGAGCACGAGATCTCCCACAAGATCGACAAGGGAGGACACCAGTGGAGGGGCATCCTCCAAGAGGTCCTCAATAGAGAGCAGAACAGGATCCACATAATGAGTGGAGGAAGGCGCATGAGAGGAGCCCACAGCCTGGGTTGCGGTCATAGCAAGTGGAACCGGAGGAGGAGAGGGGGGGAAGCCGAAGGGAGAGATAGGGGACGGCATAGGAGACGACAAGAGGGGAGGGACGGGAGAGACAGACGGTAGACTGCCACGACAGTGAGAGGGGGGTAAAGGAGGTGGGGGAGGGGGTGGAGGTGTGGGGAAGGTTGTGGGCAGAGAGGGGGGAGGGGGGACGGGAGGTGAGGTGGAGGGCAAAGGACCAGAGGGGAGAGGAGGGAATACAGACATGGGAGGAGGCCCTTCCGTGGAGGAGGTGACAAGTGGGGAAGGAAGGGAAGGACCGACAGGATGAGGTGGGAGGGTAGATGAGGAGAACGTGAATGAAGTGGGAACGGAGGGAAGTGGGTGAGAGGTCGGTGGAGGTGCGGAATAAGGGGGCATGAAGGAAGGAGTAGGAGCGGAGGTGGTTGAATGCGGAAGAGATGAGGAGAGGCCACTGAGTGAGGCGAAGAAGGGGAAGGGGAACCAGCAACCGCAAGGCCATTAGAGGTGTAGGCAGTGGCAAAGGTCGGGAGAGGGAGACAACAATCCACGCGGAAGGCGTTGTAAGTCATCTACTCGAAAGAACGAGCGTGATTGGACGCGATAAGTTGATGGGCGAATGGGTCCTAGAAGCCATGTGTACGAGAATGAGGCACAATCCCGAGAGTGGCACAGAGGCGGCTAGGCCGATAGAGCTTGTCGGACCGAGGAAGGCAAGCAAGGTAGACGGTACCCATGGTTCCACTAACCACAACCTGACTAAGGTCGAAACGTCGATAAAAGAAAAGCTTGAATGGCGTGGTTTCAAGGCCAAGAGGGCCATGCAAAATCCTCATGCAATAACGGGCCACCTCAAACCAAGATCCACGACCTCGATCAAAGAGCCAGCCTTAGCGATCTTTGTGCGGATGTCCTTAATGAGTGTACGGTTTTAGCGCTTAGTAACCCCATTCTTCTATGGAGAATAAGGGCAGAGAGCTCATGAACCACACCCTCACAGTGAAAGAACGATTGTGTGTCACCAAAAAACTTGCCCACACAGTGAGACCGAAAGTGCATCAACTGGTGATGACTCCGTCTTTGTGCAGACGCGTACCATGATTGAATGGTCTAGGCAACATCGCTCTTTGCCCGAAGAAAGAAGACCCATGTGTATCAAGAATAGTCTTCGATCATGCTTAGGACATATGTGGCATCCTCAACGAGAGACTCGTCTTAGAGAGGACCAAGGATTTCAGCATGCAAAAGCTTCAGAGGAGCAGATGAGTGAGTGGGAGGGGAGGAAAAAGGAAGGCAACGAATTTTGCCGACGACACAAATGGTGCGATCGGCAGCGCAAGGGGCCTAGGAGGGGTCGGACAGGCCATTAGCGCGAAGGGTACGGAGGAGGGAGGCCATAGCGAGGAAGGGAAGATGGTAAAGGTGATGATGAAGAAGGTGGAAGTGAGCCAAACGACAAATAGCGACAAGTGCAACAACATCCGCTACGGGCGCAGAGATAAAGTGTAGGCCAAAAACCTGGTACGGGCCCTCGCCAGGAGGCTGGCGACCACGGAGGACGACGGGGCCATTGGCGCAATCAGTGACAACGACGAGACCAAGGGTGTAAGTGGTGGAGAACCCGCACACGTTGAGAGTCAGCACTGATAGAAGGGAAAAATCAAGAGCCAGGTTATAGAGACTGGAGGACAAGGTGAGGGAGACGACCTAGGAGGTAGACAAACAATGTCAATACCGAGCACGGGGAGGGGGGCCCCATCACCTTTGTACACCGAAGTGATCATGAAAACTGGACTAAAATCTATAAACAACTCGCAAATGGGACACATGTGATCGGTCTCATCACTGTCCACCACCCACGACGAAGCCACAACATGCTCCGTGCCGGAGAGGAGGCAATATGCAATCATATGAGGGGAGGGAGGAGATGGGCAAGGATTAGGCAAGGGAACGCGAGGAGTAATGGAAGAAGAGGCAGGGGCAGCTAGGAGATCAAACATAGGAGATGTACGAGCAGGCGACAAGTCGCCAAGCACATCCTCAGTCAGGACGTTATGGATGAGAGTGATGATCGCATCCTCTATAAGTGGGGGGGTTGCAACAGGTACTACTGGTGGAAAGACAGCAAGTGGAGGAGCGTCGAGGTCTGTAGCAAGGAGAGGAGCGCCACGGGCAACATAAGAATGACCACGAAGGAAAGCACACTCACGTGCAAAGTGCTTCCGAAGATCAAGGGATGGGGCAAGTGGGCATGCATCGTGATGATGACCTACAACCTCACGGTTCCTTCACGTGGACATGCGAGCACTGCCACCATCATCACCACACCCCCGCCATGCAAAGCACGAACAACAAGGGCATGAGCCGCTAGGAGTGGGAGGAGACTGAGCAGAGAATTGGACAGGACGGACTAAGCTATAGGGACGACAGGTTGGGAGACCGCCTGGAAGGAGCGGAGCCCATCCACCAGCAGCAGCCAAACTACCCAAGGAGTATGATACACAACCTAGAGAGTGAGAGCGAGGTGAAAGGAAGTGAGATTGTCGGAGAAGGTAGGATCGAGACTAGTGATGGCAAACGTGACAAAAGCCTGATATGGAAAAAAAGCGCCCGTAGTGAGCTTGCTCTATAGAAGCTCCACGTGGCCCAAGTAGGCACCAAAGGACTCGGTAGGACACCAACGATGATTCTGAAGATCGATGAGGAGAGTGGTAGTGGAACAGAAGGAGTCAGAGGAGTAAAGAGTAAGGAGGGTAGACCAGGCCTCACCAGGCCGAGCAAGGATGTGGGTAGTCAGCACGAAACGATCGATCTGGCAGAGAGTGACGAAAGGGGAATCAAAATGTAGGAGGTGGAAGGCAAGAGTGCTATGATTAGGATGATTGAGGGGAACAGTGGGAGAGGGGTCATAGTGCTCCATAAGGCCGTGCATGTGGGCCAAGGACACAAAGCGGGGGGACCAATCGGAGAAGGGGGTGCTCGGAATGTGCCCAAAAGCAGGAGTCAAGGGTAGCGATGAGGCGGGAGGGGGTGGAGACCAAGGCGGGTGAGCGATGCGACTGTGAGCATCATGGCATTAAGGCGAGCCTCCGTACGGGAAAGGGCAATGACCGGGTCACTTGGAGGAGGAGCACCAAGAGGAACGGCTCCACCGACAGGAAGGGCACCACCAATTGGAGCGCCACCACCAGCGGGGATCGCACCACCAAGTGGGACGACACCACTAGCAAGAAAAACACTACCAGTGGGGAGAGCTCCATCGACGACAATGATGGCTTACGGGTGCAACTCCTAATGCGAAGCCACCGTTGGCAGTGATGGCAGCGCCGGGGGCGACGACACTGTAGGAGGCAACGATTTTGCCGGGGGGACAACAGTGTCGGGGGTCGACAGCAATGCCGGGGGCGACAGTGCTGCCAAGGGCGACGATGCTGCTAGGAGCGACCGCAACACCAGGGGCGATGACACCACAGGGGGCGACAGAAATCTCGGGGTTGACGGCACGGCTGCGGGCGACGACACCACTTGGGATGATGACACCGCTAGGGGTGACACCACCGCGGAGGGCAATGGTGCCGCCATCATCAACGACACTGCCGGGGGCAAGAGCAATAGGGTCAAAAGCACTGACGGGGCAAATGGGGGGAACGGCGGGGGGTACATCGCTAGGGCGAGCTGTGAGGGTTTCAAGAATGGCGGTTGAGAAAGGGAATTGTGGGGGTCGGGCGGGGAATGGGCAATGATAATTGATGGAAATCCGCATACTTGTGGTTAGTGGGAAGTCAACTACGATGCACTTTGCATACAAATTGGTCCGAAACTATTGCCATAGAAAAAATAGCTCATTCAAGTATAAATGTAGGGCACCGATAAAAAGCGAATCCCATCTAGTAATTTGACAAATTTGAATGTACAAAAGGCTAAAGCAATGCTGTGATTGACCTTTAAAATGAAACATGAGTATGCATGTGGATCGCAAAAATATTTTTTTGAATGGAAAGGGGTTGTTGAGAATAAAAGTGTACTTAGCAATCCGTTCATCATCATAAAATAAATCATGATGTTTGTATCGAGTAGAAGAAAAAAGGACACACGCTTACAATATCTTTTTGTTGTGTGGTAAATCATTTGACCTATCTTTAATCGTTGTTTTAATCGTTTAACCATTTTTGGAGACCTTAAAATCAAGTTTTGGACCATGTTTCATACATTTTGTATGAAGTTCAATCTTCGTTTTTTTATGAGGGAAGTCCTACCTAGTGTATGGATAGTGGCCAAAGAATGGTTGTAAGTGGGTCATTAGCAAAAAAAAGTTGTGGACTACTTAAGCTATTTGTCCATAATTTCATGTAAAATTTGCTAAAAACGTCACCCCATTGTAAACGTCTTGGTAAAAATGTATAGATAAAGATTTTTTATTAGATACAATACCCTCATTTGCATTGGTGTGCTCATCTTATGTTTTAAATATGAAAGGAAATTGTCAACATAAATAGTAAAAAACTAGTTAAGGATTGAAATTGTAAAACTTGAAAATTATGAAATGCAAGTAGCCAACAACTTGCAAACGTTTTTTGCATATGAAAACGTTTTGAATTTTTTTTCATTTAATTGAGAAAGGGGAATGATGTCAAAATCAATGTTATCATAGGTGCAAATTCTCGAGAAAAAGTGCACATATTCTTATTCTATCTAGATTCCTTTCGTAGATAATGAGAAAGTCTACATTCATCACAAAAGGTATGATTTGTCCTTCACATTTCCAATCATGAAAAAATGTCTCATGCGCATTCTTCATGATATTGAAACAGATATTTGCATACAATAACACATCATTTGGATCAATGAGAACTCGCACATATGAAATTGCATTTCATATCACCAATGTTTTTTATACTAAGGTATGGTTAATCGAGGGCTTTTTATACACACCACATTTAGTATACCAGGTACCTCGTATAAGGAAATTTCCATGAAGTTGTCTAGAGAGGTAGTCATATTCTGTTCACTTGGAAAGCTATGTATATGATACCTGTGCCTTGGGAATTCAATGTAATTATTTAGGTAAGGAAATAAAAAATATGATATTCCCGTCTTGAGGTATAGTAGATGTATGTATGTCTTCATATGTTCTGATTGGTTACCTTTGTCAAGTGGGTGTTTACGTTCTGAACTGTGGGTATAAAATACAAGAAGCTTCATAATGAGAGTACTTTCGTAATTGTTGTAATGTTTCTTTGTTGGGGGTGTCCCCCCCGAAGCGAGGAGTGTTTTGGGGTTGTGTAACTGGGTTGTGTATTTTACAAACGTCACTCGAATACACTAAGTGTACTATACACTTAGTGTATTTTTCACGTGTCCATCGGATACACACATCATATACACTCTCCTAATACACTCCACCTGTTTGGGGGGGGGAACATGGGAGCCGGAGATCTCGCCCCCTTAAAGGGTAAAGTGTATTGGGGGAGTGTTTGTGGTAAGTGTATCTGATGGACACGTAAAAAATACACAAAGTGTAATTTGAGAAGTTGTCAAAAACACTCGTCAATCGTCGATATATGACAATCGACAATTGATTATGTACAATTTGACGGTCTATATAAAGATGACAATCCAAGATCGCCGACTGTCGACTAGTTGATGAAATCGATATGTGTGAAAACCATATAACACACTGGTAAGTACAAAGTCGGGACCCCATCCCCCCCGAAGCGACGAGTGTATTGGGGTTGTGTAGCTGGGTTGTGTATAACACAACCGTTACTTGAATACACTAAGTTTACTATACACTTAGTGTATTTTTCGCATGTCCATTGGATACACACATCATATACACTCTCCTAATAAACTTTACCTTTTTTGGGGGGGGAACATGGGAGCCGGAGACCCTCCCCCCCAAAAGGGTAAAGTGTATTGGGGGAGTGTTTATGGAAGGTTTATCTTACGGACACATGAAAAATACAAAAAGTTTATTTGGAGAAGATGTCAAAAACGACTTGTTGACCGTCGATCTATGATGATTGATACTTGACTATGTACGATTCGATCGTCTATATAAAGATGACAATCGACGATCGATGATCGTCGACTAGTTGATGACATCCATATGTGCGAAAACCATATTACACACTGGTAAGCACATAATTGGGACCCCATCCACCCCCTCTCGAAGCGAAGAGTGCATTGGGGTTGTATAGCTGGGTTGTGTATTGCACAACCATTACATGAATACACTAAGTGTACTATACACATAGTGTATTTTTCACACTTTCGTCGGATACACACATCATTACACTCTCCTAATACACTTAAACTATTTGAGGGGGGGGGGAATGTGAGAGCCAGAGATTTCCCCCCCAAAGGGTAAAGTGTATTGGGGGAATGTCTATGGTAAGTGTATCTGACGGACACGTGAAATATACATTGTGTATTTTGAGAAGATGTAAAAACAACTCTTCGACCGTTGATCTATGACGATCGACAATTTAGTATGTACGATTCAATCGTCTATATATAGATGACAATTGATGATAGAAAATTGTCAACTATTCGTTGCCACACATATGAAAATTGAAAAAAGGTTTGTGAGGGATTCGAGTGGGGGATACAAGATACCCCTCTGCGACTAAAAACCTGTTAAGCCCCACTACCGTGGGGCCCAATATGAGCTAGGGAGAGATAAATAATAAAATCCTTAACCCCGACAGTAACACGGTGTCGATTGTGCCTCTTCCTAGTTACGCGTCCAGGAATATGCGTTCTCATTCTTTACAATAGTAGGAGCTTGAAGGTCTAAGGACAAATGTACATCTGTGTAAGGGAGCTGTAAATGGCGTTGTGGAAAGTAAAAGCATGGTATTTGTTGGGTTTTTACATTTTGATTACCAGCCTTCCAAGAACTTTTGCATGTTAAGGCATAAAAATACATGCAAATGTGTATGAACATACTTAGTAAAGTGATTTGTAACGTAACTTCCATGAAGGTACCATGAAATTTTCAAAAGCTTACCTTTGACATGTGCACTATATGAAGAGTGTATTTTTCAGAGGTGATTAACCATAAATTTTTATACCTTGGAAGAAAATTTAAGATGAGTGGTAATCATGTGTTTGAAATGCTTTCGTACATGTATCGTAATCTTTATTCGATTTCCATAACATCCATAAACAAGAGGAAAGATTTGAAGAAAGAAACATAACATTTTTCCATGTGACATATCCTTTAACACAATAGTTATGAGAAAAAAACACATCATGCTTCAGAAAAAGTTGTTATTATATCCTTTACCAAAGTTTTGACATATGTATTGGAACATGTGAGATTAGAATTCATGAGATGAGTATAAATGTTGTTTTTTAATTAAGCTAATGGAAATGACAAGATTGGAATATTATTTCTTTCATGGAGATATTTTAATATGGAGAAGGTGACCTAACCTTCTCATCTTCCATACTTCTCGTATTTATTTGTAGGTTGAACACAACTCACGTGTGTAAAGTGGCATTACTTCCACCTTGGGCTAATTACTTGTACAAGGCTTTTAAAGAACATCTCCACCACCAACATTGTCTACTATTATTATTGCAACAAATTGTTGAGAGAGCCACCTAAAACTATGATACCACATGTTGTGACAGTGAGAAAAGGCCAGCAAAACTCCTTGTAGGATTTTGGGGTGATGAATAGTGCAGCTTGTACTCAACCAAGTGAAAGACCTAGAAAGATTGGATGGGTAAATTAAGAATGTTAATCAATACAAACTACAACCATGGTACATGAAAGGCAAGATAAGCTACCATAAAGCCTTGACCATGGTGAGGAAACACCTTGTTAGGTCTCGTAGAACGTAGTGTCAAGGGTCTTGGATTAGTCTCAAGGTTCATCGACCTCTAAAGAAGCCTCTACAAAGACTATCATGCCTTGCTTGGAATATAGGGGCCTAAGAAGGATCTTTAGTACGGTCTTAATATGTGGCTTTAGATTTAGAGTCTTGAGGACAACTCATTCTTTGAGAGTGTTGAGATGAATCTAAACTGAGAGAAGTAATGCCTTGCAGATCTGTGAACATGGCAAACGAATGATAAAAGGGGAAACTTCCCTCAGATTGTTCAATTTTTGGTGACTTTTCTGCCTTACTTTGGGAAAGCTTCTTTCTAGAACTTGCTTAATGTAGTTCAAAGGTGTTCATGGAACTCGTACTACAAAAGGGAGAAGCTTCCTGTTGAGGAAGCTTCATCAAATCTTGAAGTGAAGCAACATAAAGAGGTTGTTTACTCTATAGGTTTTCCTCAAATGCTTACTAATCTTGTATTACTACTACGTCACATCCGGCGATAAGTAGCCTCTTAAAGCTTCTACAGAATTGACCCATGTAGATTAAATGGCCAAGGCTCCTTGCATGAGGGTGATCATGTAGTGTAGGCCTCATGGCAAGGATTCTAAATTCTTACCCACTTAGTCAGACAACTCCCATATTTGGATAGTTGTTTGGTATCGTAAAGTAGGTTGCTACCCTTTCTGCTACTGTAAATTAAAGGCATGCACAACCCTCCTACGCATGTCAGAACACCATGTTACACATCAAGCCCTTCACACTATTCTACAGCTAGCTGTAAAAATATTTGAGCATGTACGGAACAGATTGTACGGTAGACATGGTTCCCTTATTTTTTAAAAAATCAATATACTTGCTTTTAGTGATCTCTAAGTAATGTTGTATTCACCATTATAAAGCCAAAAATTAGTGCCATTTTTGCACTTGTCAACACACACACACACACACACACACACACACACAAACACACACACAAAAACACATAAAGACATGCACACACTCCCTCTCTCTACCTCTCTCTCTCTCTCTCTCTCTCTCTCTCTCTTTC
>SZWC01005447.1:0-10768 GCA_023375785.1 Penium margaritaceum | reverse complement strand
AGATATAGATATAGATATAGATATAGATATAGATATAGATATAGATATAGATATAGATATAGATATAGATATAGATATAGATATAGATATAGATATAGATATAGATATGGATATACATATAGATATAGATAGAGATGTAGATAAAGATATAGAAATAGATATATATATACATATATGTATAGATATGATATAGATATAGATATAGATATAGATACATATAGATATATGTATGGATACATAAAGAAAGATATAAATATAGATTTAGACATAGATGTAGATAAATAAATATGAATAAATATAGATATAGATATAGATATAAATATGTATATAGATATAGATGTAGATGTAGATATGGATATAGATATAGATATCGATATCAATATAGATACAGATATAGATATAAAAATATATATAGATTTAGATATATATATAGATATACATATAGATTTAAATATAGATATAGATATAGATATAGATATAGATATAGATATAGATATAGATATATATATAGATATAGATATAGAAATAGAAATAGATATAGATATAAATATAGACGTAGATATAGATATATATGTAAATATAGATATAGATGTAGATATAGATATAGATATAGATATGCATATAGATATAGATATGGATATAGATATAGAAATATGTATTGATTTATATATACATATAGATGCAGATATACATATAGATATAGATATAGATCTAGATATCAATATAGATATATATATGTATGTAGATATATATGTAGACAAAGATATAGATATACTAATAGAAATGCGTATAGACATAGATATTTAGATACATATCTATACCAATATCTATATCCATAGATATATATAAATACAAACATATATATAAATATTGATGTTGATACACATGTTGAAATATACATTTGGATTTTGATAAAAGTACCAAAACAATGGTTGATGTATGTAACTAGAAAAAATTGGATCATTAAGTCTCAAAACCTTTTGTTTTAATGGATAAAGTATTTTATTCTTTGAGGTTTATGTTTTCGAAACTTTTGTTTGTTCTGTGGTATATGTGAAATATGCCAAGTAAGTTGTGGGATGCGGAAACGGATGTTTAGTGAATGTCGTATGCATACTTTCATGGTTGTTCGCGGGTACGTGTGGTCGTTTCCCTCATTTTTCCTTGCATAGTTGCGATTGTTGGTGATTGAATGATTGTTTCACTTCTTTCCTGGAATGCGGCTTCCAATGAACGTTGGGATCTTGAACGAACTCAATCTTGTTGTCGCGGTTTTTGTTGTCCGTTTCATGTTGCTTTTTGGCATCATCGTTCTGCAACGTTTCTCTGAGCAAAACATAGATGGTGCGAGCTTATACTTAGTCGGATTCACTCCCATCCGCGTTGACGCGAGGATAAGCTCGCACCATTGACGCTGCGAAAGTTTAGCTCGCACCGTTTTAGAAATATCCGTACGAGCTCGCACCATTGATGTCTTCGCTGCACAAGTAGGGGCTTTCATCTATTGCGAGTAAAGAAACTGTTTTCAAACACAGCATTATCAGATGTCTCTTAATTTGACGAAAAATATAATGTCTAAAGCTAAACATTAGCGCACTTAACTGTCGTATCGCTTGACGTTTCTTCGTACTGTTTGTCCTAAAGCATCGAGGGATGTTCACGCACACGACTCACTTTCAGAGCAAAGGAAAACCTTCTCACACAATCAGCATGTAAACTACAAGCGTGTTCCATTCTGAAACGATTTGACCCATCTACATCCATAAACAATTTATTCATAACAAATAAGTGAGTGTGACAAGTGTCCAGAAAAGAAAGAAGCCTAAGCCCATAACGATTTTTTGCAAGAAATAAAAAAAAATTTGGATTCAAATTCCTTCATGTAGGGTGGTTTTCAACAATATCTATGTAAACAAATGTCAAGGCGACATGTCTTGGGTACCATGAAACAATGCATGGAGAAGTTATACATTTGTAGCTTAAGACAGAGTTATAATGAATTTATATTCTTCTACCATAGTTGTAAAATTTCACTTTCCCCACAAACCTGAATTGCACTCTTCATTTTTTTATAAGGATGTGAAAAGAAGTTGAAGTGATGTGATATTGTTTGAAAGTATAACAAGGAATCAAAAAGGGTGGAAATGAATGAACCAATCGAATAAATATTTCATAATAAAAATTAATTTAGTAATTAATACTTCAACACGTGTTTTTGACCATCAACATCAACCAATATGAAAGATTTTGTTCAAGTGTGGATTAGAACACTTTTTAAAGTTAATGATAGGGAACATAACGTGCATATAGATAAATCACTTACATTTTATTGTTATATCACCCTAAGACCTAGAGATGATGATGAATATCTTGGTCATGAATCCTTATAATCATCCATAATTTAAATTGTTTGGTTTATCCTTTGTTTTTCACATTACATCAGTTTATTTCACTGTAAACAATTTTAAAAAACAATAATGAATCCATCTTGTATAATTATATGGAATCAAAATGAATCATAATTCTATGAATTTTCTATATACTTTTGACTGAAAACATTCCAATTGATGGAGTAATGCTAATCAATACTTTTTACACATTAAGAGAAATTATAAGAAAGAATATGCCCAATTAACACTTCCCAAACTTCCCACTTAATAAATTGAGGGGATTGTATTAGAATATCATAAGCATTATTCAAATATTAAATTACCTCTCAATGATATGAAATTGGTGGGATAAGGAAATAACCCAAGGTTATAAGAGTATGTAAAGTTTATTCCTCCCTATGAGAAAAGAGGAAAGACATTAATGAAAATTTTCATCCCAATATAAGTGAACTTTAGGTATGGGTAGCATCAAATTCATCATTATTGAAGTGTTTTCAATACAAATAACCTATCTTTTGAAAATTAAGTACGTTTTATTTCAAAATAAAATAATTGTATCATTGAACTAGAACCGAAAATAAATATCCATTTTCCATTCATCTCAATCACATTGAAAAATTTTAAAGCAAAATTGACAGCTTTATTCATGAAACTTCCCCACCCATATTCAACAAAAAGTCTATAAAAGCCCATGACATATGAAATTTATGGAAAATTTTCGAGGTATTCCTCAATATAATCCGGCAATTTATTTTCTACTACAAATCTGTTTATTGATTATGGAAAATTATCTAATTATTGTACTACTTTAAATTCTAAACATTCACGTCATTGAACGATAAATGATGTATATTTCCTGTTTGAATGAATTATTTATGTTTATTTGAGTTATTTTGATTAAATATCTTTATGACATGTTATCAATATGCAATAAGGACAACAATCGTAGTGTGCAAACTGGTCATACAATGAATACAAGGTGGTAGTATAATTGGTAAAAAATTTTACTGGAAAATGTCCCCCTAAAAGCAGTATTTTTAAAGTAATTCATTTTGGTATATAATCGGTGTTTGAAAGTTGTCTAAGAAAATGGTGAAGGCGGTGAAGGTTATGGAGTAGCTTATATGAAGGAGATATATTGTTGAGATTATTGCGTTCAACTATTCGGAGCATCCTTGATATGAATGAAAATATTGGAAGATTTTCATCAAAGCTGCATAGATGAGTGCGATTGACTGCGATTACGAGCGGCTTTCCTCGTGCCCGCTGGAAAGGATAGCTGCTGACGCCGCGACCGCCGCAGGTGTAGCTGCAGGCACTGTTGAGCGTGTGGCGTTAGCTTTGTCCTTCCTTTTCTCTCTCCACGTACGCTGCCCCTGGAGCCAGGAACGATAACGGCACCGCGGTTGGAAGGCGCTGCAGGACCGTCCGCGCCGCTGTGGATTTCACTCCACCCCAAAGCGCTGCCACTCCCGTTGTTCCCCCACCCCTCCCCTCCCGCCTCCCCCGTTCCCTCCGCCTCCCTCGCCCTCGCCCTCCCCCCCTCTCCCCCGACGCGTAAGCGAGGACGTTTCTAGTGACATCTTGGCAAGTGCAGATCGGCAGAAAGCACAAAGCTGACAGCGAGGCAGATAGCTGATCTGTGCACTGCACATACCTCCACCTCCTCACGGTGCGCTGGGAGTAGTAGCGCTCGGGAGGAGAGGTGTGGCTGGAGTTGAGGTGTGAGCGGCGGGAGTGTTGGCCGAGTGGAATCAGCAATGGCATCATCATCAGCAGCAGCAGCAGCAAGCGTGGTCGGCAAGTCGTGAAGCTGTGAGCCGGTCCGTGGATCAGCAGGTTTGGCTGCATCAACAGGGAAGTCAAGAGCACCAGCCTGCACGATAAACAACAAGCAACACCCCCCCCCCTGTTCTGCTGCGGCTGAGGGCCTGTCTTTGCCAGCGCCAGCATGCTCGGCGCATCATGGCGCCCCGACTGCCGCGCGCCGGCGGCAACATCGGAAGCGGCAGCCGCTACCGCTGGAGCGGCTGCAGCTGCTGATCCTGCCGCGTGTGTGCCGGTACGCGCTGCCTACATGATTCCCCCAGACGACGATGCTGACAGTGGTGGCGATGCTGATGACGGCTATCCTCGTCCTGTGCCAGCTGCTGGTGCTGCTGGTGCTGGTGCTGCTGCTTCTGCTGCTTCTGCTGCGGCAGCGGTAGGAGTTACCTCCTCCGACCAGAGCAACGCTGACCTGTCGGTGCTAGAGCAACAACTCATGCTGCTGCAGCTGCAGCGGCAGCGTAGTGCAGCACACTGCCAGGAGTTTGTCGACTTCCTTGAAGCAGCCCTTGACCAGCAGCAACAGCAGCACCAGCAGAAACAACTGCAGCAGCCCTTGCCTTCTCCTCAGGTGCAGCAGAAGCCACTGCAGGGGCAGCAACACGACGCGCAGGAGCAGCAGAAGCAGCAGCAGCAGCGACAGCAGCAGCAGCAACAGCAACACCAACAACAGCAGCAGCAGCAGTTGCAGCAGCAGCAGCAGCAACAGCAGATAGAGCAGCAGCAGCAGCACCAGGAGCGGCGGCGGCAGCGGCGGCAGCTGCGGCAGCAGCAACAGCATGAGCAGTCCCACGTCCTGCCACGCAGGCGAGGGACAAGGCAGCAGCAGCAGCAAGCTCGGAGGGGGCAGGGACTACGAGTTTCAGAGCAATCGCTCATGGCGGATGACGATGGCTCACTGCTCTGCCCCACTGTTGCTCCAACAGCAGGACTCGACGAGTTTGACCTTCTGAGGGCGAGAGAGCAGCAGCAGCGCTACCTTTCTCTGCAAACACTGCCGCTGCTGCAGGAACAACAGCAGCAGCAGCAGCAGCAGCAGCAGCAGCAGCAGCAGCAGCAGCAGCAGCAGCAGCAGCAGCAGTGCCACCAACGGCAAGAGGACCAGCAGCAGCAGGGGCAGCATCATGGATCCAGGACGGCAAGCTTTTCGCGGTCCAACCAGGGCATCCCTTCTGCCTCTGTGTCAGGCCGTCAAACTACAGGAGCTCTACGTGAAGCCGACCCTTTGTCTCTGTTTGAACAGCGGTCATGGCAAATCGATAGACCACGCAACGACATTTCGGATCTTTCAGGAAGCGAGGCGGAAGATTTCTCGAGTGATGAATCTGATGCTGGAGTCAACGAGACCAGATCAGATCTTCTGTTACCGCAACTAACTTCCAAAACTGGGGCTTGTCTCGGTGCTGCCCCTGCTACAGCTTCAGCTGCAGCGGCAGTGGCAGCATCGGCAGCAGCAGCACTTCCACCAGCTGGACCAATGCAGCAGCGGCAACACCACAGTGATCGGAGGCTCAAGTGCCGAACATTTTCCCTCTCGCCCTCTGCTTCCCTCTCTGGAAGCACTGCATCTAGAGCAGCAGCGGCATCGGTAGCAGCAGGGGCAGCGGCAGCAGCGGGACAACCACCAACCACGCTGAGGGACCGCGCACGTCCGCCACCGCTCCACACATCCATGTCCCTCTCCTCCCTCACCTCCTTTTCCCCGACTTCCTCCGCCTCCATCTCCACATTTCCATCCCAGCTCAGCACGTCCTCCGGCTCCCTGTCCAGCGAGTCGCCGAGGAACCCCGCGAGAAGCTTCCTTCTCTCGAGCCCCATGGTAACACGCCGCCGTCTTGCTTTCGACGCGGGTGAGTCCCACCTGATGCAACGGACAGTGACTGCCACGCCCCCTCACAGCTGGACTGCTGCGGACAACACCCTCCCCTCGTCCCCTGGCCTTCCGCAGGCCGTGTCAATAAACGGACAGAAGTCCATCCCCACTGCCCTATCTCTGTCGAGGACGATGGCCATGTCCCCGACAACGCCATACCGAAGAATGCCCGCAACCCTGCCGCCCACGCCCACCGCGGCAGCATCCAACGCACGCACTCCTGTGGAGCCAGCAGCTGCGGCTGCCGCGGCGGCAGCAGCAGCGTGGGCCACGGGCTCGCCCTTGCCCCTGCCCAGCAGGTCTCGGGCGTTTGCTCTGCAGCGCATTCACGGCGGAAGTCTCGGTCCGCCTGTGGGAACGCTGGCCGCCGGCAGCAGCCCAAGGCAGCGTGCAGGCATGAACACGCCTGACAGGAGGGGCCGCCGGCTCCGAACCCTGAGTTTCGACAGCCTGTCGGTGGATCTGGGCAGCCTTGGCCTCCCCGAGAGCCGCGGTTCGTTCACGAGCAGCCTCGGCAGCAGCAGCAGCTTTGGCAGGCTCACACTCACGGAGCCACTGTGTGGTAGCTGCGGAGCCAGCAGCATGATCAGCAGCAGCAGCAGCAGAAGCAGCAGCAACAGCATGGTGGGCTGTGGCAGCCATTCCTGCCATTGCATCTCACACTTCTCCCACTGTTGCTGCTCCCACTGCTGCTGCCACACAGGGCCCACCTGCTCGTCCCACCATAAGCCGTCGACCGCTGCCTCCCTCAGGACTTCCCCGCCTGCATCGTTTGTTTCCACTGCGGCCGACCACGCAGTTCCTGGAAGATATCTCTCCCCCTCAAGTAGCTTCGCAAAATTATCCGAGCAGCCACAGCAACCACAGCAGCAGCAGCAGCAGCAGCATTTGGTGCGCCCCCCGCTACCGCAAGCTGGAGCTGTAAAGCTGAAGCGGTGCGAGTCGCTGGACGAAGACATGGCATCTGAAAGAGGCAGAAATTCCACATCAGCCAGAAGCTTCCTGGCTGGAGATGTTTCTCTTTGACCCTCACAGACTCTTTGCAATTTAGAGCTACGCCTAGCTTTCTGGTTGCTTGCTGGCACAAAGCTGCTGTGCAGGTATACTGGAACACTTTTTGTAAAGAAAAACATAGTGGTGGTACTCATCCTCCCCCCCCCCCCCCCCCCCTCCCTCCTCCTCTCAACCCCCCAAACCCTCGACCACCTCTCCTCCTCCTGGCTTCCTCCCCCTTGCCTCGCCCTCCTCATGTCCCTCCCCCCTCACCGCCCCCCCTCCACCCCCGCCCCCCCCCCTCTCCCTCTCCGGCTAGCCTTCACCAGTCTGTCCACTACTCTTCGATCTCCCCCCCCCCCCCCCCCCCTCCCTCCTCCTCTCAACCCCCCAAACCCTCGACCACCTCTCCTCCTCCTGGCTTCCTCCCCCTTGCCTCGCCCTCCTCATGTCCCTCCCCCCTCACCGCCCCCCCTCCACCCCCGCCCCCCCCCCTCTCCCTCTCCGGCTAGCCTTCACCAGTCTGTCCACTACTCTTCGATCTCCCCCCCCCCCCCCCCCCCTCCCTCCTCCTCTCAACCCCCCAAACCCTCGACCACCTCTCCTCCTCCTGGCTTCCTCCCCCTTGCCTCGCCCTCCTCATGTCCCTCCCCCCTCACCGCCCCCCCTCCACCCCCGCCCCCCCCCCTCTCCCTCTCCGGCTAGCCTTCACCAGTCTGTCCACTACTCTTCGATCTCCCCCCCCCCCCCCCCCCCTCCCTCCTCCTCTCAACCCCCCAAACCCTCGACCACCTCTCCTCCTCCTGGCTTCCTCCCCCTTGCCTCGCCCTCCTCATGTCCCTCCCCCCTCACCGCCCCCCCTCCACCCCCGCCCCCCCCCCTCTCCCTCTCCGGCTAGCCTTCACCAGTCTGTCCACTACTCTTCGATCTCCCCCCCCCCCCCCCCCCCTCCCTCCTCCTCTCAACCCCCCAAACCCTCGACCACCTCTCCTCCTCCTGGCTTCCTCCCCCTTGCCTCGCCCTCCTCATGTCCCTCCCCCCTCACCGCCCCCCCTCCACCCCCGCCCCCCCCCCTCTCCCTCTCCGGCTAGCCTTCACCAGTCTGTCCACTACTCTTCGATCTCCCCCCCCCCCCCCCCCCCTCCCTCCTCCTCTCAACCCCCCAAACCCTCGACCACCTCTCCTCCTCCTGGCTTCCTCCCCCTTGCCTCGCCCTCCTCATGTCCCTCCCCCCTCACCGCCCCCCCTCCACCCCCGCCCCCCCCCCTCTCCCTCTCCGGCTAGCCTTCACCAGTCTGTCCACTACTCTTCGATCTCCCCCCCCCCCCCCCCCCCTCCCTCCTCCTCTCAACCCCCCAAACCCTCGACCACCTCTCCTCCTCCTGGCTTCCTCCCCCTTGCCTCGCCCTCCTCATGTCCCTCCCCCCTCACCGCCCCCCCTCCACCCCCGCCCCCCCCCCTCTCCCTCTCCGGCTAGCCTTCACCAGTCTGTCCACTACTCTTCGATCTCCCCCCCCCCCCCCCCCCCTCCCTCCTCCTCTCAACCCCCCAAACCCTCGACCACCTCTCCTCCTCCTGGCTTCCTCCCCCTTGCCTCGCCCTCCTCATGTCCCTCCCCCCTCACCGCCCCCCCTCCACCCCCGCCCCCCCCCCTCTCCCTCTCCGGCTAGCCTTCACCAGTCTGTCCACTACTCTTCGATCTCCCCCCCCCCTCCCTGCCCTTCCTCTCCTCATCCCCCCTCTGTCCTTGTTTCCCCGGCATCGTGGAATCTGTGACAGATCGGTTCTCTCGGAGCAAGCAGGGGGGGGGGGGGGGGATGTACATATAAACCCCCCTCACACAACACAACATTCTCAATGAAATAAGATACACACACACACACACACGCACACACACACACACACACACACACACACACACACACACACACACCACACAACACACCACACACCACACACAACACACACACAGACGCCCAGGCAGCATTCAGCATCCTGCGAGAGTGCGTGACGCAGCATCTACAGCACCTCACCAGACTCATGCCCCCGTCTCAGTGGTGGACATCACGCCTGCGACGGTTCGACGAGCGAGTGGGGCAGTGTTTACAGCGGCTCTTGCGGATGGAGGGAGCGGCGTCCATGCGAGAGGGCCGGGCGGTGACGCATGCTGAGCGACAGACGCAGCTACCAGTGCGCATGGGTGGCCTCGGACTGACATCGGTGGTGGACTTAGCCCCCCTGTCGTTTGTCTACAGTCGCCTGCAGACGTGGCAGGAGGTGCGGAGTCTCCTTTGCATGCGAGGTCCAGGGGATCCGGGAGGGGGTGCGGAGCGAGAGCGAGGGGAGTGGTAGAGGGGGACGTTTCCAGAGCTCCGGGCGGCGGCGCTACAGGGGTACCCAGCGGCGATTCAGAGGGAGGTGCCGGAGTTGGAGACGTGTGAGCAGGGCAGTCCATGCCGCCTATTTCAGGATCTCTGCACTCGTCTGCATGAGTGGCGGCTGAAGGAGCTGAGGACATCAGTCACCGCCGACTTGGGGGAGGTAGAGGGGTGGCCACAGCTTCAGCGACTGACGGCGATTCAGGGGGGACACAGTGGAGATTGGTTGTTGGCGCAGCTCAGATCCGTCACCGACCGATTGTACATGGCGCCGGAGGATTGGCGAGTGGCGTGCAGGTTTCGGCTGAGACTTCCAATTGCGCACCTACGACATACACCGGTGTGCACATGCCCAGCCGGGGCACTGATCCGGCCGTGCGCCCCCCAGCATGCCCTCCGCTGTACATGGGGAGGAGCGCCGAGGGCAGTCCATGACGCGGTGGTCCGGGAGCTGGCAGCAGTGATGCGGGAGAGCGGGATGGGTGGAGTGGTGGAGGAGCCGAGAGACATCTTACCGCAGGGGAGACCGGACATCTCATGTTTGGACACGGGGACCGGGCATCGACTGGTCCTGGATGTGGTCATCGCGGACCCGCAGCGGCCTTCCTGGGGCTGACAGTCGACGTATCGACCGGGAGTGGCGCTGGAGGCAGCAGTACGGGAGAAGAAGAGGAAGTATGGGCAGTGGCGGGAGGAGGCGAAGCGAGACCACCTGGATTTCGTGTTCCCGGCTATGGAGACGTTGGGGGCCATGTCGCGCGGCATGGGAGTGGTGCTCCGCGGGGCGACAGAGGCGTCCCAGCAGAGGATGAGCAAACATGGTGGAGCGGAGGGGGTGGCAGTGCCACTTCGCGCCCTCCTCAACTCGCGCATGGCGGTGACCCTTCAGCGGGCTCAGGCACAGCAGATCCGGCGCAGAGCAGCAGAATGGGCGGCAGATGCAGCATTGGAGGAGGATGTAGCCAGGGCAAGGCGGGTGTTGCGCAATAGAGATGAGGCCGGGAGTAGTTGGCTATGGTTATAGGGTGCTCTTGGGCAGGACAGTTGACTATTGTTAGCGCTGACAGTGTGCTTTTGGCCTGGAACCTTTCATGGTCTGGCGTAACTTTTGCTCTGACAGTGTGCTTTTGGCCTGGAACCTTTCATGGTCCGGCATACCTCTTGTTCTCTCGTATGTACAATTTTCATTTCATGTAATGAGATTAACACATACACACACACACACACACACCACACACACACACACACACACCACACCACACACCACACACCACACACCACACACTAGACACCACACACCACACACT
>SZWC01005446.1:111710-152190 GCA_023375785.1 Penium margaritaceum | reverse complement strand
ATCCCCTCAGCTGCCTCAACCTTGCCGTTGGCGACTCTGAAGTTTTTGTTGCATGGAGCAAGAGAGATGAAGTCTCTCTTCTCATAGGTGGTGTGCTCGTTTGTACCCGAGTCAAGGCCGTAAGCTCCTGGCCTGAGTATCGCCCTCCCTTTGTTGGAGGCACACTCGGCCATCAAGCTTGTGGGATCCTTCCCACCATGTCCCCCTCGCCATTCATCCTCGTCTCCTCCCTCCTTCTTGGGTGCCCGGCACTCCCGAGCCCAGTGTCCAGCCTTACCACAGTTATGGCAGTTTCCTTGACGCTTTGGACCCCTTCCACCAGTGCCGTTGTTTCCCTTGTATCCAGAGGAGGAGGTATTACGAAAGGCACCGCTGCTTCGTGAGGCAAAGGCAGCCATGTTTGCTTCACTACTGCTGCGACGCATGGCTTCATTCCGTACATACTCCGAGACGGTGGTGTAGGATACTTGCTCTTCCGTCCACCCTCCAATCACTGTGATCATGGGACCCCAGCTCTCCGGCAGCGTCATCAGAAAAATCATGGCCTGCATATCCGATTTCAGGTCCCACCCCATGCCGTTGGCTTGTTGCAAGAGAGTCTCAAACTTCTGCATAAAGGCGGAGACATCCTCCCCTTCACCAAGCCTCATACTGATGAGGTTTTGTAGAATGAAGAGACGGTTGGCAAGTGAGGAGGACTGAAACACCTTGCCCAGTTTGGCGTATGCCGCGGCTGCCACTGTGCAACCGCTGATGTGTGAGAGGACTGAGGGTTGTATGGAGGACACGAGAACGGACAGAGCCTTCTTGTTGAGCTTGACCCATGCCACAAGGTCAGCACCCTCCTCCTTTGGTGCTGGGATACTTCCGTCAAAATATCCTAGCAAGTCTCTATCATCCATGATGATCTCAAACTGCCACTTCCAGAGAGCAAACCCCTCTCCATCAAACTTGAGGATGGGAGAATGATTCCCTGGTTCCCCTGTCCCTGCCATCCCTACACCTACAACTGCTACAGTTGCTGCACCTGTTGTTGATGCCGATGCACCTGTGTTTGAGGCCGTTGTAGGCTGTTGGTGAGAAGAGGCAACTGCTGGCCCTGTTCACGTTGGCAGATGCAAGCAGATGTAGGCTGATGTAGGCTGATGTAGGATGATGTCAGCTCCCAAGGCAGAAAGGTGCAGATGTGTTGCATTCCCCTCTGGCTGAAAATTGACCTGCAAACAGAGAGGATGGGTGAGAGCGAAGGCGCTCTCACTGCTTGTGACTTTGGCGGTTGCGTGCGTGAAACTTCTCTAACCAGAGGAGTGGGCCCATAACCCTTTGTTAGCTACTGAGCTAACCACCTCCGNATTGATCAGCATGCAAGACAAGTCCTTTTATAGCTGTCTGTCCAGTCCTAGAACTCAAAAGCACATTCCTAAGAAGTGGCTTGACCCTGCCACATCACCAAGAGACTTGCGCTATGGGCTTGACACATAAGCATCCTTGTGCCAAGGTGACTGATCAACTGTGTTGCTTCCCAGAAGCAATGGACTTTCTTTCTTGGAAGCTTCTAAAACAACCAAGATGTGCATGGAGCCAGGATCGAGCTCATGACCTCTCACTTGGCCAAATCAACAAAATGGCCAAGTTAACCACTCACCTACATGGTGTACTCACAGGTCATATCTCACATGAGACAGAGCATAGTTGAGTCACCCTACAACAAATCCAGGGGTCATACCTCCACAAGGGGCAGAGCATTCCTGATCCGTCGTACAAGACTGAACAAGGGGCAAACATATTCAACAGGCCTGTGTAGGGCTGCACAGGGTAGCGTAGGGCAGGGGGTGACGCGGTCATCCCCATCGAGGAGTCCGTGTGACTTAAAAAAAACACGTAGAATACGCCAGCGTTAAAAAACGCTAGCGTATTTTCTGCTGGCGTAAAAAACGGTGAGGTCACCATTGGCTTTGCTGACATCAGCAATTTCGGGGTCAAAAATGTCATTTGTCCTTAACGTTTCAACTCCTCGAGAACTGCTGAGGGTTCTGAAATCTGACCAGTTGGACGTCCCGGTCCATAGTGAGCACTGACATGGCTCCGACCAGTGACAAGGGCAAAGGACCAGCAGATCCCTCCTCATCCTCCTCAGGGGTCATGAGCCCACGCTCGCAGGCCATTGCGGATCTGCGGAGTCAGCAGGATGAGATACGTCATCAGCAGCAGCAGCAGACTGACGCCATCCGTGCGCTCACTACTCTTATTCGTGGTAAGTCCATGGCCCCACAGCAGACATCCGGGGGAGTCGGCGGTGCCATACCTTCTGCACAGCAGTCAGAATTTACACCGAGGAGAGCAGCAGGACAAGACCCGCCACCTTTCAATCCTTTGGATGAGGACCCTGGCATGCCAGGGATGGATGATGACACCCATGAGAGGGAGATTCGCGTGCTTCAGGAGCGTCTCCGCCAGCTTCAGACGCGTCCCGGTTCTCTGTTTCCAGAGGTCCGACCCTCGCCTCATCCCTACCTCGGCGACTTCCCTCGCCCCGGTGTCTTTCCCATCCCTCATTCCTCCCAACACGTGGTTGCTCTCCCCACAGAGCAGCAACCCAAGGACTTCGAGACACCGCCCCCGCACTATGTCAGCGAACACGGCTTTGACTGCTGGGAGACTCTCTTCCAGGTCTGGGCCACATCAGAGGGGGTATGGCCCTACTATCACAGTCCGTACCAGGTTACGGACCGCGCTCAGGTATTGATAGCGGCTCGGACGATGCGCGGACTCCTTTACACCATGCCGCGCGAGACTACCGTGGACTTTCGCCCTTTCCTTGGAGAGGCCGGCACGGGCGTGGGTGTTGATCCGCGTGGGGGTTGGGACCTGGCACTGTCTCTGCTTGCTACAGAGACGTACACCACCCATGCGGCTCACATTCGCGCTTTCCGATCCCTTCGTCAGGGACCTACCGAGTCCGCAGCTGATTACTGACGGCGTGCCATGCGCATCTACACGTGCCTTAGGAATTCCGGAGGTACACAGCTCTGGGCGCTTCGCATGCTCGTGATCGGAGTCCGTCTTGAGCACACAGACATCTTCTCGGGGTACTGTGACGCCGTGCTCGAGCCCTTCTCCACCTCCCTTCAGCTTCTTCCTTGGGTGCATTAGCTCTTCCTCTAGGTGACTTCTGCCCGCGAGGCAGCCATGGCCCATGAGGAGAGCTCCCTTGTTGTAGCGGTCATCACGTCGCCGCCAATGCCCCTCTTACAGGCCACTTTTCCATCCTCTCGCACACCCTCCTCTTCCCCTTCCATCCCGGCTACCCCGACTCAGATGCAGGGTGTGGCAGCCGCGGCATAGGGGAAGAAGGGTAATAAAAGGCGTGGTTCAGGCCAGCAGCAATTGCAACAGCAGTAGTCATCTGGCGTTAGCAGTGGACGTGCTGTCCACTGCTACAACTGTGGAGGCGCTCATCGCTACACCGAGTGCCAGCAGCCGCTTGACTAGGCGCGGATCACCCGTGGTCTTCAGGCTACACACGTGGAGTGGGCTGCATCGAGCAGCACAGCCTCTGGTCACGCGGCGACGAGTGCTGTAATAGTTCCCGTTTCCTCATCAGCGAGCAGTGGCGACCCGGATCCACGTGACCGCGCCATCGCCAAGATCCGTCATCTTCTGGCGCTTTGTCAGGGAGGTACGAGTGTGTTGTCACAGCTGGGTGGTTCAGAGACTGTTGTTCGTCTGTTCTCGTCGCTCGTGATGACTCGTGTGGGGGGGCACAGCTGGCATGTGATGACGATGGGCCTGACAGTACCGATTGGATTCATGAGTCGTAGCTCTGTGTCCTTCATCATTCCTCCTCACCTATTGCTCACCGCCCGTCTGAGGCCAAGTGCTCCATTGCCCGGTGTACAATGACGTCCTCCGATCGTGATCTTTGTGGCACTTGGATCATCAATGTTTTTTCCACTCATCACATGACCTGTTGTCGTAGTGACTTCGTTGTTCTCAGTCCTGTTGCATCTGTTTGCTCTGTTTGCACAGGCTCTGGTCTGTCCTTGCCAGTCCATGGTGTTGAGGTGGTGTGCTTTGATGGTCCGTCTGGCCCCCTGTCTCTTTCCGAAGTGCTTTTTGTACCAGACCTTGAGTACAACTTGCTTTCTGTACGTGCCTGCACGCTGATGGGACTCTCTGTGGAGCACCCTGCAGACTTCACGACTGTGACAGCTATTGATACTCGTACCATTGTTCTTCGTGCCGTTGTTGTGGATATCTATATCGTGTCTCTTGGATTTCTCCTTATCCTTCTTGCTCCCCCTCCCCTCTTGCTCGAGTGTTTGTCAATGGCGTTCCATCTGCTGAGCACCAGCGACTGCTGCATCATCGCCTGTGTCATGTGAGCTCCGATATTGTATTGAAGCTCATTCAGACATAGCCCCCACTCGGTCTTGACGCAACTTCTTTCGAGAAGCCGCCCAAGACCGATTGTGTGTTCTGCGTGTAGGGTAAGATGCATCGTTGTACCTACCCTGACTCCCGTTCTCACGCACTTCACCCTCTTGAGTTGTTCCATTCAGACCTTCTCGGTCCTGTTCTTGTTGAGTCTTTGTCCGATCGGGGCAGATACGTCCTGACCCTGACTGATGACTTCACCGAGATGCGGTGGGTCTACAGCCTGCGCCAGAAGAGTGACGCCGCTCTCGTGGTTCGCCTCTGGCTAGTCATGATAGAGCGTCAGTCTCGCCACACGCTACATACCTTCCGTTCGGATCGCGGCGGCGAGTTTCTTGGTGAGATGGACACTTCCTTCGCCGAGCAAAGGGTTTTTCACCAGGTCTCTGCTCCTGCTACTCCTCAGCAGAACGGTGTCTCTGAGCGCTAGAACTGCACCATGGAGGATGCGGTTCGCGCTATGCGGTCTGCGTGCAGTCTCCCGGGGTCCTTTGCCTTCGAAGGATTCACCTACATGACTTGGGTCTGGAACTGCCTCCCACACGGTCCCTTTCCGGACCACGTTACACCGTACGAGCTTTGGTTTGGCCACCGTGTTGACCTGCGTCTCGCTCGTGTCTGGGGATCCTTGGCTTCTCTGTGGTACACCGAGGACCAGTAGGGGTCCAAGGTCTCATCGCGCGGTCGCTTGTGTGCCTTCGTCGGCATCTCCCCGCCATCAATGGCCTGGCGTTTTTGGGACCCCGCCCGTCGTCGCATCGTTGAGTCCCACGACTCGCTCTTCTTTGAGTCTCTCACCTACCATGATCTGACCTCGATCACATCGCTATCCGTCACGCATATTCCTACGTGTGAGTTTTCTCGACGGATGGGGGAATCTGAGCCTTCCAGCACCTCTCGCCCAGCTGATGTGTCTGTTTGAGCCCCCTCCATTTCTCGGTCTCCGGCTCTTGATGACCCAGCGATCATCGCTGTCGGCTCAAAGACCTCTCCAGCACGACCGACTTCTACCCGTGTTCCCTCGCACCCTGCATGTACCCATGATCCTATACCTTTGTCCACCAGTACTCCTGCCTCTGTGTGTCATCCTGCCTCACCTCCTACTCCTACTGACACATCCCTACACACGCATCTCCTCGTACTACATCACCTGCTCCTTTGCCTCAGCCCTCACCAGCTGTGGTCGTGCCTGTCTCTAAGCCTGAGGTGAGACCCTCGAGCCCAGGTTACTCATGTGAGCACGGCGATCGTCTTCAACCATTGGAATCCGGAGTCTAGCGAGTGTTAGGTCCCGCACCTAGAAGTTCCACTCATAGCATCGCAAGTGGTGATCCTGGCACAAAGGCCCTAGGCTTGAGTGTCCACACTAAGCACACAAAGGTACACCCAGCGTGCCCCGTAGGGCACGATCTCCTCACTTGCGAGTTTCATATCGCTTGTCATACAGCAGCTGACCTTGTGGCCGTCAAACCTAGCACTGAGGCATGTGCACTTACCACTCAAAGCTCTCTCTCTATAGCGCCTGATCCGGGCACACTGAGAGAAGCTCTCTCATCAAAGGATGCTAACGCCTGGCGTGCTGCTTTTGAGGATGAGCTTCGTGCCATCCAAGAGCACGGATTTTACGAGCTAGTCGACCTTCCACCTGGGAGGAATTCTATTCAGGTCAAGTGGGTCTTTCGCAAGAATATGAAGTCGGATGGCTCACTAAAATGCCACAAGGCTTGCTTGGTTGTCAAGGGGTGCTCTCAAATCAAGGGCATCAATTACAATCACACCTTTGCCCCTGTCGGCCGCATGACCTCAGCTCGCGCTCTGTTTGGTGTAGTGGCTTAGCGTGTCTGGGAACTGCACCAGATGGACGTGAACAATGTGTTCCTCCATGGCTCTCTGGATTAGGAGATTTTTGTGGCTCAGCCACCTGGCTTTGAGGACGGTGACAAGGTCTGGCGCTTTCGCAAGTCCTTCTACGGCCTCAAGTAGTCTCCTCGGTGTTGGAACCAGGAGATCACTGGCACCCTAACTCGTGCGGGATATGTACAAAGCGAGGCAGATCCTTCTCTCTTTATCCGACGGACGCTTGAGCGGTTCACCGCCATGTTGGTCTATGTGGACGACCTTCTGATCGCGTTTCCTTCCATGGAGGCCGTGAAGTAGACCAAGGCGGTCCTCGAGACTGCCTATAGGATGAAGGACCTTGGTCCTGCAATGGTGTTTCTTGGCATGGAGATCGTGAGAGACCACAGACGCCGCCAGTAATCAGCTGCAGACTCGACAGGTCCCTTCGTCAGGGACCTGTCGAGTCTGCAGCTGATTACTTGCGGCGTGCCATGCGCATCTACACGCGCCTTAGGACTTTAGGAGGTACACAGCTCTGGGCGCTTTGCACGTTCATGATCGGAGTCCGTCTTGAGCATGCAGATATCTTCTCGGGGTACAGCGATGTCGTGCTCGAGCCCTTCTCCGCCTCCCTTCAGCTTCTTCCTTGGGCACATCAGCTCTTCCTCCAGGTGGCTTCTGCCCACGAGGCAGCCGTGGCCCATCAGGAGAGTTCTCTTGTTGCAGCGGTCATCGCGTCGCCGCCGACGTCCCTCTTGAAGACCACTTCTCCATCCTCTCGCACACCCTCCTCTTCCCCTTCCACCCAGGCTTCCCCGACTCAATTGAAGGGTGTGGCAGCCGCGGCATAGGGGAAGAAGGGTAAGAAAAGGCGTGGTTCGGGCCAGTAATGGGCGCAGCACAAGTAGTCATCTGGCGTTAGCAGTGGATGTGTTGTCCACTGCTACAACTGTGGAGGGGCTCATCGTTATACCGAGTGTCAGCAGTTGCTTGACTGGACGTGGATCACCCGCGGTCTTCAGGCTGCACACGCGTAGCAGGGTACGTCGAGCAGCACAGCCTCCGGTCGCGTAGTGACCACAACTGTAGTAGTTCCCGTTTCCTCACCGGCAAGCAGTGGCGACCCGGACCCGCGTGACCGCACCATCGCCGAGCTCCGTCATCTTCTGGCGCTTCGTTTTCAGGGAGGTGCGAGTGTGTTGTTACAGGCGGGTGGTTCACAGACTATTTGTTCATCTGTTCTCGTCGCTCGTGATGACTCGTGTGGGGGGGTACAGCTGGCATGTGATGACGATGGGCCTGACAGTACCGATTGGATTCATGAGTCGCACCTCAGTGTCCTTCATCGTTCCTCCTCACCTATTGATCAGCGCCCGTCTGAGGCCGAGTGCTCCATTTCCCGTTGCACATTGACGTCCTCCGGTCGTGATCCCGGTGGCACTTGGATCATCGATTCTAGTGCCATTCATCACATGACCTGTTGTCGTAGTGACTTCGTTGTTCTCGGTCCTGTTACATCAGTTTGCTCTGTTTGCATAGGCTCTGGTCTGTCCTTGCCGGTCCAGGGTGTTGGGATGGTGACCTTTGATGGTCCGTCTGGCCCCTTGTATCTTTCTGAGGTGCTTTTTGTGCCTGACCTTGAGCTCAGCTTGTTTTTTGTGTGCGCCCGCACACTGATGGGACTCTCTGTGGAGCACACTGCAGACTCCGCAACTGTGAAAGCTATTGATACTCATACCGTTGTTCTTCGTGCCTCTGTTGTGGATGATCTGTATTCTGTCTCTCATATTTCTCCTCCTCCTTCTTGCTCCTCCTCTCCTCCTGCTCGAGTATTTGTCACTAGCGTTCTGTCTGCTGAGCACGAGTGATTGTTGCATCGTCGCTTGTGTCATGTGAGCTCCGATATTGTGTCAAAGCTCATTCGGACACAGCACACACTCGGTCTTGACGCGGCTTCTTTCGAGAAGCCGCCCAAGACCGATTGTCTGTTCTGCACGTAGGGTAAGATGCATCGTTGCACCTACCCTGACTCCCGTTCTAGCGCACTTCACCCTTCAGACCTTCTCGATCCTGTTCTTGTCGAGTCTCTGCCTGATCGGGGAAGATACGTCCTGACCCTGACTGCTGACTTCACCCGGATGCGGTGGGTCTATAGCCTGTGCTTGAAGAGTGACGCGGCTCTCGTGGTTTGCCTGTGGCTAGTGATGGCTGAGCGCCAGTCTCGCCACACGCTGCATACCTTCTGTTCGGATCACGGCGGCGAGTTTCTTGGTGAGATAGACAGTTCCTTCGCCAAGCACGGGGTTTTTCACCAGGTCTCCGCTCCTGCTACTCCTCAGCAGATGGGTGTCTCTGAGTGCTGGAACTGCACCATGGAGGATGTGGTTCGCACTATGCGGTTTGCGTGCGGTCTCCCAGGGTCCTTCGTCTTCGAAGGATTCGCCTACATGACGGGGGTCTAGAACTGCCTCCCGCACGGTCCCCTTCCGGACCACGTTACACCGTACGAGCTTTGGTTTGGCCACCGTGCTAACATGCGTCTCGCTCATGTCTGGGTATCCTTTGCTTCTGTGTGGTACACCGAGGACCAGCAGGGGTCCAAGGTCTCACCGCGGGGTCACTTGTGGGCCTTTGTCGGCATCTCCATGCGGTCGAAGGCCTGGCGTTTTTGGGACCCCGTCTGTTGTCGCATCGTTGAGTCCCGCGACGCGCTCTTCTTTGAGTCTCTCACCTACCATGATTTGACCTCGATCACGTCGCTGTCCGTCACGCATGTTCCTACGTGTGAGGTTTCTTGACGGATGGGGGAGTCTGAGCTTGTGAGCACCTCTCGTCCGGCTGATGTGTCCATTCGAGCCCCCTCCACTTCTCGGTCTTTGGCTCTTGATGATCCAGCGATCATCGCTGTCGGCCTAGAGACCTCTCCAGCACAGCCGACTTCTACCCCTGTTCCCTCGCACCCCACAGGTACCCATGATCCTGTACCTGTGTCCGCCAGTACTCCTGCCTCTGTGTGTGATCCTGTCTCACCTCCTGCTCCTAGTGTCACACCCAGTCCCGTGTCTCCCACACATGCATCTCCTCGCACTACATCACCTGCTCCTTTGCCTAAGCCCTCACCAGCTGTGGGCGTGCATGTCCCTGAGCCTGAGGTGAGACCCTCGAGCCCAGGTTACTCACGTGAGCCCGGCGATTGTCTTCGACCATCGGACTCTGGAGTCGAGCGAGTGTTAGGTCTCGCACCCAGATGTTCCACTCGCAGCATCACGAGTGGTGATCCCGGCACAAAGGCCCTAGGCCTGAGTGTCCGCACTGAACACACAGAGATACATCCAGCGTGCCCCGGGCACGATCTCATCACCTGCGAGTTTCACATTGCTTGTGATGCAGCAGCCGACCTTGTGGTCGTCAGACCTAGCACTGAGGCGTGTGTACTTGCCACTCAGAGCTCTCTCTCTATGGTGCCTGATCCGGGCACACTGAGGGAAGCTCTCTCATCAGAGGATGCTGATGCCTGGCGTGCTGCCTGCGAGGATGAGATTCGCACCATTCGAGAGCACGGAGTTTACGAGCTAGTCGACCTTCCACCTGGGAGGAAGGCTATTCATATCAAGTGGGTATTTTGTAACAAAGTGAAGCCGGATAGCTCACTGGAACGCCACAAGGCTCGCTTGGTCTTCAAGGGGTACTCTCAGAATAAGGGCATCAATTAAACTGACACCTTTGCCCCTGTCGGCCGCATGACCTCATCTCGTGCTCTGTTCAGTGTAGTGGCTCAGCATGACTGGGAACTGCACCAGATGGGCATGAACAATGTGTTCCTCCATGGCTCTCTGGATGAGGAGATTTATGTGGCTCAACCACCTGGCTTTGAGGACGGTGACAAGGTCTGGAGCTTGTGCAAGTCCTTCTACGGCCTCAAGCAGTCTCCTCGGTGTTGGAACCAGGAGATCCCTGGCACCCTGACTCGTGCGGGATATGTACAAAGCGAGGCAGATCCCTCTCTCTTTATCCGACAGACGCCATAGCGGTTCATCGCCATCCTGGTCTATGTAGACGACCTTTTGATCGTGTCTCCTTTAATGGAGGCCGTGAAGGAGGCCAAGGCAGTCCTCTAGACTGCCTATAGGATGAAGGACCTTGGTCCTGCAGCGGTGTTTCTTGGAATGGAGATTGTAAGAGACTGCAGACATCGGACACTACTGCTACATCAGGCCGAATACGCACATGTTGTGGGGGAGCGCTTCAGTGACCTCCTTAGCGTAGCACCCACGACCTCCACACCTCTCACACCTGACGGGTGGGATGTCCTAAAGGTGGATGATCCCACACAGCAGGGGAGAGAGTGGATGTGACCTTGTACCTCCGTCTCATCGGATCTCTGATGTACCTGGCCACTACCACACGCCCCGACATCGCCTTCGTCGTCAACCTCCTTGCACATTTTTTATAGGCTCCATGCGCTAGAGCCCTTCATGCGGCTGTGCGAGTGGTGCGGTACGTGGTCTCCACACCATACCTCGGATTCTGCTTTCGCCGATAGTGTTCGGTGGTTCTTGATGGCTACACCGATAATGACGGGGCCTGGAGTCTAGATGGACGCAGTCGCACCGGTTACATGTTCCTGCTCGGTGGTACCATTGTGTCCTGGTGTAGCGGGAAGCATGGCTGCATTACACGTAGCTCGTTGCAGGCAGAGTATGTTGCTCTGGGTGCAGGGGCTGCTGAGGCAGTGTGGCTGCAGCGCCTGTTCCTTGAGCTGGGTCAGTCAGTACCCGCCATTGTGCTTCGTTGCGACAACCAGAGTGCCCTCACCATTACGGAGAATTCTGGTGTCTTTCATGCTCGCACAAAGCACATTGCGGTTGAGCATCACTTTGTGCATGATCTGGTGGAGAGACACGTGATCTCCGTCATATGGGTTGGCACTGACATGCAGTGTGCTGACTTCTTGACGAAGGCACTACCACGTGGGAACTTTCTGGTGGCCATTCGTTGTGTTGGGCTTCGCCCCTTGCCTGAGAGTGGTTGAGTGTGGAGTGTGTCTGTGTCTTTGTCACGACTGTTTTTATACTCGTTGTTGTACGCGTTTCAGTACTGCACGTGTATGGACATGCGTACCATCGGGTCATGGGGGAGTGTTGCGATTTCTGACGTTCCTGTCGACCTGTATAGTTTACTATGACCACTCGACCGTCCCATGCCCATGCAGATCCCTTATGCAGACCCATGTGGTACTAGTGTGTCGTCTGGTGGTGGACTACCAGCTTGGAGCTGACCGACAACCGTCCCAGAGCTCTGGACATTGCCTAGGACCTCCTACAGTTTTTGTGCAGCACGTAGGAGTTTATCGGTGGACTGGCCGTGGGCCCGATTTGCATGTTTTTGCATTGTGTGTCCACCCGTTGATGCCGGATACATGCATGTGACCAGTCGTTGCGTCCGGCTTGTGATTCTGCACGTCTAGGCTCAGACGGCGTAGCAATCTGACATGTCTACGCCGAGTTACGGCCGAAACAGTGGTTTTGGGCCGGTTTTAGGACAGACCTTGTGTTGCCGCGTGCGACACCCGCCGTGCGCCGCGGCTGGTACTTATGCCATGGACCTTTCATTTGTCATTTCTCTCTGCAAATGCTATTGAAGCATTCTGACACTTTGTCTTGTGTCTCCTAGCCAGACCCTTGCCGTTGCGTGTACGACTTGTGACTGTCGTCGCCGTCTGACCACGCACTGACGCCTAGTCAGCTGCTGTGTTGCTAGGAAGCTTCCACGCATTTTCTCAATTACTCTGAACTCGTGAGTTCGTACGAGTTTTCTGGTTTTGCAACTCGTAGTTTGTCCTAAACAAACTCACGTTTTGTTTTTGATGCGTCAGCGTGAAACCGGCGCGTGCGAGGCATTCTCAGCAATTTTGTGCCAACACTTTTGCGTTTATCTCATGTCTCTCTCACTAGTGAGTATCCCTCATTCACGTTCGCTCTCACTGGCGAGCAGAGCAAGGACACAAGGCCTCGAGCCTCGCCCTTGAGGGCTTCATGGCCTCTCCGCAGCCGATTGAGCTACCAGCTCGATCGGCGGCTAGTGGCTCACCGCTAGCTGGCCGGCCGGTCATGTGACCTCCCGCCGGCCATCCAGCCGGCCGGCCACGGACCGGCAGCTGGCTTGCTGGTAGCCAGCAGGTAGCAGGCCATTGGCCAGCCCTCGGAATAGCGAGGGTTGGCTACGGTCGAACCCCTCGCTATTACGAGGTGGGAGGGTCCGAACAGGCCCTCTTGCTACATTCCTCTCCTGTTATTATGAGTCGTCCTGGTTCGTGACCAACAAGTGAGAGTGCGAGATAGTGAGTCGTCAACATTGTGGAAAAGAATATAATTTCAATCACCAGCTAAAAATAAACACGTGCATGGTACTTGGACCTAAACTGCAGCTTGTCGGTAAGCACAGCTAGCGGCCTCCCTCCTTTAGGCTGGAGCGTCCATGCAACAACCATGCTCGGAGTCCCTGACCTCCTCTGGCCGTTGTCCATGAAGACCGTCCAGCGGGAATGGTGTTCACTAGTGTCACGTTCAGATGGTGTCTCCTGTCACGCATACATCTGTGTGAGCTGCAAGCTAGCTCTAATACTCATTGCCCACCTTTGTGGATATCTGAGATTCGGACTCCCGTGAGTTATGTTCAGGTCCACAACTAGCCCAATGAACAAGGCATTTCCTAACAACCCAAGAACAGAGCGTACGCTCTCAATGTTGGAGTAGAGGAAGGACCTTGTACTGGCCGTCGGTGGTGAGAACTACCGGTGGTGGTTGAATGATTCTTTCTGCCATGTATGGAGCCAAGAGGCTCACATGAAAGACGTCACATATCTTCATACCCAATAGAACCAGAAATCGGTTTGCCATTGGCCTGATACATGCAGTGATGGAAAACGACCCAATCCACTTAGGTAGAAATTTTTGCACCCCTGGCGACTTCAGCCGAAGGTTCTTAGTGCTAAGCAGCACCTTGTCGCAGGTGTCAAATGAGACCTCACGGCAACTTTTGTCGGCATATGCCTTTTGTTTTTTGCCAAGCCACTCAAAGGTGATCCTTCGCATCTTGTAAGAAGGAGTTTATGCGTTCAGCAAAGGCTTGAGGAAAAGGAACCTGTCCTTCTATAGTCCCACTCTTTACTAGTGAAGAGGGTACAACTTGATGCCGACCATTGTTCAAGATGAACGGTGTAAAGTGACGTGGACTCGTTCACCGAGTTGTTCACCACAAACTCTGTCGATGCTGAGAATTTGTCCAAGCCATATATAGCAGGATCCAACGTACTTGCACAACATCTATTCTAGGGTGTCATTCATACGCTCTGATTGTCCGTCAGTTTGAGGGTGAAATACTATTGACATTTACGACTTGTTGCCAAAGTACTTTTACATCTTTTGCCAGAACTTAATAGCACGGCAAGTCGTGGCAGTTCATGACACCCTCAAAGAGGATACGAGTGGTCTCCTATGCATTCAAATCAGTGACTATAAGAATGAAGTATGTCATCTCCATAAGAAGATGCACAACCACTAGTGTTGCATCATGGCCACGGGCCGTGTCCAGAAGATCAGTAATAAAGTCCCATGGAGTCACATGGATGGGATGTTGTTATGAGCCTTGTTCCAAAGACATGGGTTGCATGTCATGTAATACTTACGGATATCTTCACTCCACATGGAGCACCGATAGTGGTCTGAGAGTGCCTGTCTGGTCTTTCGAAGTCCCAGATGACCTACGACTGGCGGGTCGTGGAACTGGGAGATAATCTTCACTCGAAGGTCTCCAGAGTCTGGCATAATTTGTTCTCCGTGTCAGAAGATTTTTGTGGCCTCTACCAACATGTACTTCTCGAGATTCCAAGTGTTTTACTACCAGAAATTCACAGAGTATCCCATTCAGATCTTGATTCCAAAGCCGTTGTAGATAATCTCTCGGGCTGATTGTTGCAGAGGTATAGGGTGATCTGGTGTGTGCACTGTAGCTTTTGTAATTGCTATAAAACATCCATCAACCTCAGTGGTTACTTTAACTTTCACAAGCTGTCGGCTTAGTGAATCGGCAACGTTGGTGCGTCCTGGCTGATATTCCAATGTGGATGGGAACAAGCTGAGGTATTTGCTCCAGCAGGCTTGTTTTCTTGACAGCTTTGATTGCATTTGGAAAAACACCAATGGGTTGTGGTCGGTCACGACCATCACACCCCCCTCAGCGCCCTTGAGGTAGCAACGCCACACATTGAAAGCATGTATTGACACGAGGAGCTCTTGATATCTACTCGTGCACCGCGTCTCTGTGGGGATGAGCTTCCCGCTCTCGCACGCAACTGGGTGACCATTCTACACGAGGAATGCTCCAAGTCCTTTTACCGAAGTATCACATCACACCTTCCACGGTTACGATGGATACGAAAGAGATAAGGAGGGCTCTGTGGATAGAAGCTCTTTGACTTTGAGAAAAGCGTTCTGGTAATCAGATATCCATTCCCAATTCATGTCTTTTCTCATTAGCCTTGTTAGCGGCACTATCAGAGTTAAACACCCTTGTATAAACTATTGAAAGTAGTTTGCAAGGACGAGGAAAGACCAATTCTGCCCAATATTTTCTCAATGCAGCCAATCTACCATGGCTTGGACCATTCGTGGGTCAACACGGATACCGTCCTTGCCGAGTATGTATCCAAGGTAATCGAGTTCATCTTGTACAAACTTACACTTACTCACTTTCTCTTGGTTTTCTATTCCTTAAGGATTACAAGGACTTTGCACAGATGTTCTTTGTGTTGTTCATTGATTTGGAAAAAACCAGGATGTCATCTAGGTAAACGAAAAAAATGATTGTGCTCCTTGGTGAACGTCGGCTTTTTTTCTCCTTGGAAGGTTGCCAGGACTTCCGATAGCCCAAAGCACAAAACCCGGACGTGACAGTGTCTCATACTTTGAATACATCATCTTCCATGATGGGTATTTGATGGTACCCTTAATCCAAGGACCAAAAGAATTTTGCTCCTTGGAGTTGGTCGAACATGTCCTTCATCCACGGTATGGGGGATCAATTTTTCACTTTCAGCTTGTTCAACGCCTGCTCTTCCATGCACATGTCTAAACCACCGTCCTTTTTGTTCACAAAAAGGATCGGTACAACGTACGACAAGCTACTCGGCTCAATCCACCCTTTTGCAAGGTATTTTTTAACTTGGCATTCGGCCTCTCGCCATTCTGCTAGATTAAGGAGATATATGGGTCTGAATGCAGGGATTGTCTTAGGTTGCAATGAAATCGTGTGGCCCATGTGTCATTTTTATGGGAGCCTAGCCGGTGGGTTTTGGAATACATGTGAGAACTCCTCTAATAGAGATATGATCTCTTGTGGTGTGTCTTATTTCATGTTGTCATCCACTTTCTACAGCTCAGCCAAGAAGTATCGACAACCTTGTTGAATACGTCTCTTGACCTGCATCCTAGACAAGTTGGCATGGACTTTTAGACAGATTGATGACAATTCCGTACTTGGAATGAACGTAAAGCAATGATGTCACTTTCAAAGGGTCAAGCACTTTGATTCAAAGCACATTAGAGCCTTGTTATCATGGAGCCAGGGATCGTCTTGCACCACGTCAAACAGATCAAGAAGGTTGAGTACGTTCAATGTGAAACTGTGTGTGTACCCTTTAATACATTTTTTCTTTGCACATACTAATCATGGATATCCTATGGTTTTCATCGACAAAAGCTGCGACATTTGATGGCGCAGTACTTTAGGCCCACGTGTCGGGTAAATCCAATACTAACAAAGGGGTCATCTCCTCCAGTGTTAGCCAGTATGTTCACAAGATCACCAGTCGGGTGTACTTTAAAGAGTACATTGCATATACTCTTCCAAGTGAACATGCTCCATGATGGCAAGCCAGGTTTGTGATAAAACAAAATTGATACGACGGGCGTCGCAATGCCCGTGATTCACCTATTCGGGTCCACATCTTGTGACTATGTATACATTTGGCTAACACCTTCTAGTCCTTCAATTTGACCGGATTGCAATTGTCGGCTTAAGGTACAGTAAACATGACTAAGCCCATCGATTTTAGGGCATTTGTTTCACAGTATCGCACAACTAATGCATAGTGGTCGATGTCACCAACACTAGGTATGTTCAATCATACATCTCATCCGGATATGCATGTTTTAGTGGGCAATGTCAAGCATCAGTGGCGTTTGAACTTGTCAAAAACTCAAAATGTTTAACATCCTCCTCTGAAAATATGAACCCATACTCGTGATCTAGTTTTATCCCTGAGTGGTCCCCATTACCGTCGCTGTGGCCCTGTCCACGGCCCTATCCATGGCCTCCTACTACACCATCCTTATGAGGTGCTACGGCTGTGGCCAACGCTGGGACCTCTTGTCCACCACCAATGCCTTAGGGCACAGAGTCTTAAAGTGGCAAGGATTTATGTATTTATGGTAGAGTGCGTCACAGAAGGTTGTGTTGTGATGCTCATTCGTCGTCTGTAGCTCATCATTATTACAGCTGCGCTTGTGGTTGGGAGCCTTGTGCTCACTCGTCTTCTTGACTAGAGGATTTATGGGTTGCTTGCCCTTGACCCCACCTCATTGCCCGGCTGATCTCCCAGCCCCTATACCGTCCATGCGCATGTCGCGGCCTTGATATCTACGTACATTCGGCCGTGCATCTGAGTAGTACTTCAGGTTCACAAAATACACTTCACTTGTGTAGTCACACAATGCCCCCTAGCTTGTCCAAGCCAAACCCGTTACCGTTCTGGTCATCTTTTCCTTCATATTCTCGCTGGCAATACCATCATATAGGTACTCTAGCAATAAGAATTCCGGCTACTTGAAGGACTAGGTCCCATCACCCTCAATGAAGATTTTAGCTTCCTCCAACCCAGGATATAGAAAGAGGGGAGAAGAGGCTCATAACAGCAGTTAGTGGCAACGGCTACGAGTAGCAGTAGCCAGTGTTGGTGGAGATAGTAAGCAATACAACAGCAGTAATCAACGTTGAAGGAGTACCATCCGTGAGTAGCAATAACAGAAAAGTGGCAACAAAAAAGGTGGCGACTGCACAATAGCAACATTGCTTCTATTCTATCAGCAACAGCAACATCAGTAGCAGTTTCACTACAACATCATCGCAACAGTAGCAACGGTTATATCACCGTAGCAATAGTAGTAGCAAAAGCTAAAGTAATGGTAGTGTTATGGTAGCAACGGTTGCGACTACTGTCTTACACAGTATATTTGTCACACAACAACTGTTACGGAGTAATGCTACTTAGCATCACTACTATACAATAAAGTTGATGTCAACATCAGTAGTGCTTACATCAAACGTTTTAATCAAAAATGTATTTTTCACCGGTGCTTTTTACTTCTTATAAATGTTAACGATCATTGATTCTGACAATTTTGACGTTTGGGCACATACTGAGCGGAAAACATGGCATCGGGCAGTGACACGGGAAAGGAGCCACATGATCCCTTCGGCTCCAGCTCGTTGTTGGGCTCATCAAGCCTAAGCACTAAGGCGATTGAATAGCTATGACAGGTACATGATGAGATCAAACGCTAGTAGCAGGAATAGTTTTCCACTCTCCGCACATCCAGTCCTTGCTCAGAGCCTGCTAGGACCACAATAAACTCTACTTGGTACAACCTCATCTACATCGCAAGGGCAGCTGGTTACATCCACAAGTTGTGCTTGGCAACACAAAACAACCGAGGAGCATGTTAATGATGAGGAGGAAGCAGATGCGTAGACACGGGAGATTCACACACAGGTGGATTGACTATACCTCAACTCGAAGCGCACATCCGTGGATACACTAATGGTACTATTATGCCAGACCCCCCACTGTAGCGGGAGGGCCAGTTCGATCCCTCCCACATTGAAACAGCGAGGGGATGGGTCACAGCCACCCCTCGCTATTGCGAGGGATGGCCGGTGGCCAACCAACCGCTGGCTACCAGCCAGCCGGCTGGCAGACGGTAAACGGCCGGCTGAATGGCCGACGGTCGGTCATGTGATCGGCCAACCACTAGTGGTCAGCCACCAGCCACCGTTCGAGCTGGTGGTTGGATCAACGGCTGAGAGGCCACGAGGCCCTCAAGGGTGAGGCTTTTCTCCTTGTGTCCTCGCCCTCACTTGCCATCCTCTATAGTGAGAGCGAGCAAGGACAAGGGCTAATCGATAGTAAGGGAGACGAGTGACAAAGGCAAAAGCGCCGGCGTGAGATTGCCGATCGTACCTTACACGTGATGATTTCGTGCTAACGCGTCAAAAGCAAAAGTTGACTTTGTTCAGGACGAACTAGGAGTTTTGAGAACTGGAAAACTCGTACAAACTCATGAGTTCGCGATCATACCCTCCTTGTTTTGAACCCAAAATGAGGGGGCGGGGTACAAAAAGAAATGGCCCTCTAGAGACCTGAAATATTCAAGTTCCCCTATAAGGGTCGTTGATGATGATTGCCCTCCAGAGTGATACGGCGGACAAATCCCCTCGAGCAAGCTCTGGACGCCATTGTGTGAACTCCAACGATGACTAACGTATAGGAGCAGGAGAGTTGATACGTTACAGGGATTTTTAGAGCCATAACATCCTCGCAACTAACTATTCGATGGTTCCGACGGCGATGTGAGATGAAGAATGTCTCAGAAAACTACAATAGTAGCAAAAACTCCATAGGGGGTTATGACACCTATACTTATCTATTTCAAGTACCAAAACTTATGTTAAGAAGCTATTAAAGAGCTCTTCTTCATCCTCCCAGTTCCTCTAAGATATCTCTTCACTCTAGGGAGCTAGGTAGATCTTTGTTGGATGGATTGGGGAGTATCCATCTCCAAACTACCAATTCTCCTCCATTCTCAAGGTTCTATCTCCCATATTTCAACCAAAATTTAAGGCAGTATGATTCTCCAAGACCACAAACTTTCATGGCCTAAGAGGATAAAAACCCAGCTACACGAAGTCCTTGATCTTGTAGAAGGCGCACTGTGCCTCCTTGTATTGGGTGCAGTTCTTGTGCATGATAGCACAAAAAGCCTCCCACGGCATAGACTGCCACTCAAGGTGTGGTTGCTGTGCATCCTACGCCTTGACCAAGTACGTGAAGAGCTTATATTTAAGTTGCATTGTGGCAAGTCACCCCAGTGACTGAGTTGAGCCTTGTGGACATGTAGAATGTGCTCTATGCAATTAAGCCCATCAGTCAGATTCGCGTCCTTCTAGAAGATCTCTATACTGTGGAGGAAGGACGTGTTTATGACCGTACTCACTGTCGTCAAGGTAGGTAAGTCCTTGCTACCACTAGCAGTGACATCAACACCTGAGGCCCGTTGTGATCAATACTACATCTGCACATGGATGCATTATGCTCGGCAACGCCTTGTCAAGGTCATCGCATCCGTGAGTTGCCTCTTAAGTAGCCATATGCTATAGCTTACGATCACGGTCATAACCCGTGATGCTTTGCTTGACATGATCCAGTACGTTGGCAAACGCGAACTTAACCTCTTATGACGTCAGAGCGTCGGAGATAGCCTCGAGGATCTCACGTTGTCCCAGGATTCAACAGCATGAAGACAATCCTTCTAGGGGGTGAAGGTGTACCTTCACCCATTAAAGGAGGATACGGTTTGCGTACATGCACCCAAGGATTCTCACCTTCTGGAGGAAGTTTTCACTAGCGATGATGCTCGAGTGGACGTGGGTCCGTCCCATTTTGGCCACATTATAGGAAGGAGGATCCGTCCCCACTCTTACAGGTGGTGTCTCCCCTCCACTGTTGGTGCTGACTTGAGTCGCCCCCCCCCCTCCCCTCTCAGCAGCCAACTCAGCAAGCTTTTGGCAGCCATTGTGAACTGCCTTTGTGGGAGCATCATCTGGTGAGTACTCTCAGGAACTTCCCGCGTGACTCCTTTCGGCACCTTTGCTAGTGTCCAAAGTCGCAATGCTCTCGGCAGCTTGAAGCAATCTGGTGGATGTCTTGAACTGCTCGAGCGATGGGCTTGAGTTTGCTACATGACGATGGCGATGATTATGATCCTCATCATCTTTGTCGTCGTCAACATTGTACTCTTTATCAGAGTCCATGCTCAAATGGTCCTCCTCGAGTGCGTCTTCTGACACGTGGAAGTTACCCAAGTACACGGCACTCATTGAGCACTTTTTTAGCTTTCGCATATTTCTCGGTGTCGTTGAGCTTAGCAAGGGTTGCCTTTGATTTGGCAACCATGTTCGCGGTGAAGGATTTTAAGATTTGGATGGCTCCCGAGATTTGGAGTCCGTCGAGGACATATAGTGAGGTTGTCACCACCTTGCCCTTGTTGGTCTTGGACGGTTCGATAATTGTCATTATGTTTTCCATGTAACAAGCACGTGAAGACCTTTGTGAGGGTCACTCAAACCTCAGGGAGGTGTGGCCTACCAAATTTTCCTTGCTCTCACGATCGGTGAGCCAATTGTGAAAATTCTTTTTAAGTTTCTAGGCTGCCATAGTAGCTACAATCACATAGTAGAAAAGTACTATTTTCCACACCACCACGGTTGGCACAATCACGTGGGTTCAAGCTAATAACTTAAGCTGTGACACACGGAACTAGGCAAGCTATAAGGACCAAAAAAAAATAAAGCAAGGACAAAGTATGAAGGAAACAATTAATTGGAAACCGCTCAAAAAGGTGAGGAGGCAAGGAGGGAAATCAATTCCCTCTGCCTAGTACTGGCGCTGTTGCTCGTTGTCGCTGCTACAGCTCATTGGCATTACTCACTCTAGCGGTCGTGAGATGATGCCACCATTTCTGGCTTCATGACACTGTCTCTGCTGTAAACGTCTGTTGGGGTGACTCTTGCTGCCATTGCCGATACTCCGTCTCTTTGGTGTAGCTCAATAAGAAGGATCTCACTACTCTGATACCATGAGAAGATCTGAAGAAGCTTTCTAGCATTGAGGGTGTATCCATTGCCATACAGAGGAAGAAGGGAATAAGGAATCGTGACAAGGGGTATCAGCAGCGGCAACACTAGCCAGCGAGTAGTGGCAGTGGATGCTCTGTCCACCGTAACAACTATAGCGGCACTCATCGCTAAACACAGTGCCAAAAGCCTTTGGACATGAGCTGGATCACACGTGGCCTCGAGGCTGAATGCACCTACTCAAAGTCTCTCAGCACCAATCAAGCTGGTCGTGTGGTGGTCATGATCGTAGCCGAGCCTTCCACTCCTAATGGCGGGGCTAGAGGTATGGTTCCTTGGGACCGCACTATCGCAAAGCTATATTAGGTGTTGGTAATTCAAGGAGGTACGAGTGTGTTTTTATAGCTGGGTAGTCCACAAACAACATGTCCTATTGTGTTTCTTCACCTTGTGATGAGGATGGATCTGACAGTACCGACTGGCTTGACGAGTCATAGATTCATGTTGTTTGTCATTCTAACTCCTCTCTTGAGTGCCCAACAGAGGCACAATGCTTTGTGGCCTGTTTCTCTATGTCAAAAACACATCTTGAGGTGAGTAGCACCCAGATTATTGACTGCAGTGCCACCCATCACATGACCTGTTGTTGTAGTTACTTTTTGTTGCCCAGTACCGTTGTGCCCGTTCTGTCTGTTCCCACGGGATCTAGTTATTTGTATGTCCAGGGCGTTTGGGTGGTGCGTTTTGATGGTCCGTCTGGCCCATTGCATATATACAATGAGGCTCTTTGTCCATTCTCTTAAGCTCAACCTGCTCTCTGTCTATGCTTGTACTACAATGGGTCTCTCCATTAAGTACTTTGTTGACTCTTCCCTAGTTACTGATCTTGACACGTGTGCCAATGTTTCTCATGCCTCAGTTGTTGATGACTTGTATCACTAGTCTCGTTGCACTCCCTATGGCTGGAAAAGGCTGAATGTCATTCTTGTCACACCCTTCCCAAGTTCCGCTCGAACCATGGTGGCGAGTTCTTCGGCGAGATGTGCACCTTCTTTGGCAAGCACAGTATCTTTGCCAGTTCTGCGTCCTTGCTACACCACAACAAAATTGTGTGTATGAGTGCTGGAACAGGACCATGGAGGATGTGAGTCGTGCCATGTTGTCTAAGTGCGACATTCTGAAATGATTCCCATTTTAGAGCTTCTCATACATGATGCGGGTTTAAAACCGCCTGACGCATGGTCCTTTTCCAGACCATGTCACGTAGTGCAAACTCTGGTCTGGATGGAAAGTGCAACGACCTCCATCTTCATTGTGTCTAGGGATTCCTGAAATGTGTTTAGTACACCGAGGAATGTCAAATTTCTAAGGACTCACCTCAGATCGCATGTGTGCCTTCTAAGGCATTTCTACGCAGTCAAAGGCCTGGTGGTTTTGGGACCCCACTCGTCACGGTATCTTCAAGTCCCAACACATTCTCTTCTTTGAGGCGCTCATGTATTATGAAATTTCCAGTAGTCTGTCTCTGGCTGCCGGCCACGTTCCTACCTGTGAGGCTTCCCGAGTGATGGGGAATCTAGATTTACATATAATTCCATCCGTGCCTCCTCACCTAAGGTTCGGTCTACGGCTGATGACGATTTGGACATCTTGGCTCTGGTTCCAGTGGCTTCATCGGTTCTCTTTGGCACACCTATTCATATGCCAAAGTCGGTCCTCCCTAGCACACTTGTTCTCATGATCCACTTGACATGTACAGCCATCACGTGGTTATGAAACTGGTAAGGTACGTGGTTTGCACAGTGTATCTTGGACTATTTTTGTCTGCAATATTTGGTGGTAGTCGAAGGTAACATAGATACTGATGCGGTCTACAACCCTGATGGGCGCAGTCAGATAGGCTACATGTTTGTATTGGGTGGCACCACTATGTCGTGGCATAGCGACAAGCAAGATTGGACTGCACATAGGTCAGTTGAGGCTGAGTGAGTTGCACTAGGGAAAGGAGCTGTTGAAGTGGTATGGCTATCCTGTGAGTTAGTGCCTTGCATTGTTCTATGCCATGATAACTAGAGTGTCCTTGCCGTTGCAGAGAACTTTGGTGTGTTTCATGCATGCACAAAGTACATTGTTGTTGATCATCACTTTGTTCGTGATCGTGTGGTGTGACAGGTGATATCCTTCATCTCGGTCGGTACGGACATGTAACCGGTGGACTTTTTGACCAAGACACTGGCGCGCGGAAAGTTGATGGTGGCTAGTCGTTCTGTTAGGCTTGGCCCCGTGCTTGAGGGTGGCTCAGAGAGTGTATTTGTTGACTTTTGAGCATATCATGCCGCATATATGTCCGTTTTGTACATGTATCAACATGTGTACCATCATGTCATCGAGGAGTGTTGTAATGCATGTTGTCCCCGTCTGTTAATGTAATTGTCAATGACCACATAACTGTGTGGTTGTTTGTGCACATCCCTTATGTGGACCGAGCTGGCGCCGGAGCAACGTCGGATGGTGGCCTCATCCACCTGGGTTACATAACAGCTACTATAGTGTCCCTCGTGCTTGCTTTGATACCTGCTTTGTGTGTTTTGCATTGTGTGTCCACCAATACATGTCAGACCTATACTTGTGCATATATTTAGCATCTGTTGTATGATTTTGCATCTCTAGATTTAAACGGTATTGCGTTTGGATCCCTATGCAGAGATTTGCGGCCAAAGTTATGGTTTTTGTCATGTCCCTGATGTACACAAGTCCCTAAACTCAGCGAGTGGACATCTTTGTCATTACATTCATGGCCCACCGCGTGTCAACTTCAGGATTTTTACGCCGTTTGGCCGAGGACATTTTAGCCAACTGCCCCGACCTCCGGTGTTCCGTTCAAGAAGTTTCTAACAAATTCCACCACCTTCCGGAATGATCGACTGAAGTGTCGCAAACTCTATCGATGCTCGACCGTGCTAGAATTTTAGAAAGAAGCGCCCTGATATTCTCAAAGCCACCCAAATTCCCGGTGGAGCTTTTCGAACCAGCCAATCATGGTGCGACCTCGCACGCGTCGCTCGGCTCAAGCGCCAATGACCCGACATATACCTCATTCTCATTCTTGACATTCTATGTATGTGCTCGATAAACTTGATACTTGTCATCGAAGTACACTTAATCCTTGATAAAAATTATCCATTTTTCCCAAATCCGTGAACCGTCTTTTGTCCCGCACCTCATCCCTATGAACCACCTACGTTCCGCTCAGTGTAACACTTGGTATTAGAGCGCAACGGTGCAGTCTTCGCGACGACAATGGTGAGTGGAGCGAGGACACCCGGCAACGAGCAGCAGTCCTCGGCGAGTATTCCGATGATGGTGGATCAGCGAAACACAAAAATACTACTTTCTCCAGGCGGCAGTGGCAACTTTCACAATAGATGGTATAGCATCAACAAACCTGACAGCCGATGCGGTGTTGGACCACTCGGGCTCGGTAAATCCTTTGTCCCCGCCGCATCCCATTGGCACAACACCCGGTGCGATGGGAGGCACCGGCCGACAAGCACGAATCAACGAACATCTGTACCAGAATTTGTCGAGACTCGAGAGCCTCAGCACCCATCTGTTCCAACAGCTCAACGTGGTGATGGAGGAGTAAGTGTCTTGTGCACGCGAAGCAATGTTCACCGAGAAAAAAATGCAATTCTCAAGTGAACCCCAGATTCAACCGGCACTTTCCTGGTCCTTCGTTCACGCAAAGTCCAAGGGACTGAGAGTCAGGATGTGGCTTATGAGTTTTGAGGTGTATTTCACCAGTATTGGGGTCAACAACGAAAAAATGAAAATTGACCTCGCGGCCTCGCTTCTACGCGTCACGGCTCTAAGTTTGTGGGTTAGTGGTCCGATCTAAAGGCCATCCAACGACAACAGGAGACCGGCGGAGCCAGATGAACGGCTCACGTGACCGCTCTTGTATCGTCGACCGCAGGCGTCCTACCTCTTAAGCAGATGAATCTAATGTGGTACAACTCTCTCACCCCATTGGAAACGTAGAGCGACTTTGCACGTGCTACACTCGCTCGCTTTTGGAAGCTGAATAAGACGTCTGACGCACAGCACAGACTCCAACATCTACGTCAACAGTCTAGCGTGGCAGAGTAAACTCGACATTTCTACGAGATTATCACTGGTAGGGACCTTGTCCCCGATGAATTGTGTTTTTACTACAATAACAGCCTCACGAGAGATATTTCGTGAGCTATTACCATTTTCATCTTCTAGGACGACCTTCCCCGCATGGTCACAGCAGTCGACCGTATCAACAGCACCGACTACAACACTCAGATGTAGGAACCCAATGGTTGGCAATCCCAAGTCCTCAATTTTTATCATGGTGGAGGGAAGACCTAGTTCGCAGAAACCTCTTCTCTGGTGGAGATCGACGCCGTCGATCAGCGCGATCAACGGCTCTGTTGGACTTGCGAAAAGCCATGCCATATCTTGTGTGACTGGTGAAAATAGTAACAAGTCAAAAAGAGGGGGGAAGTCATAGAAAAGTGTGAGGATTGGGGAAACAGCAAAGGGCAAGAGTAGATGGCCAGGCTCCTGTCCAGTCAAAAAAATATACATTGACCGATTGCCCATCTGAGCTGCTCACATCACCGAAGACGAGGGTTCTTGAGATTGCAAAGTTCAACGAGAGATACGAGGATGATATACCGCCGATTTCGCTATGAGTACAAGGTTTGTAAAAGTTACATATTGGTACCGACACTATTGAATGGAAGAGCTTCTCAAAGCTTCGTCAGTAACGACATGGTTTGGAAATTGTGTTTGCAACCTGTACTACAGATGTTTGAAAGAAAAAACATCCACGGTAGACTACAGATGCGTCGACTTCACTAACCACTCCGTGTGCAAATCGGAGATCTACACCACGTAACGGTCTAGAGGACTTGCCAGATGAGCAACCACAAAATCATCCTCGGGCGGGATTTCCAATACCGCCACAATCCGTATGTTGATTGGAGCATCAGATCTATCTACGTCAGCATTGATGGTAGAAGACGACATCTACCTCTGGTCAAACGACACACAATGCGGTTACTCGAAGCCCCTGAGGTGGAAGCAGCAGAGGAAGTTGTGGCATCCACAAAATGCCAATCGATATCTCTGGACGTAGCCAAGCGATACCTCAAGCACAGAGCTCAATCATGGCTTGTCCACGTGGAATCACAGGAAACAGAAGAAATTACAGTTGCCGAGGGGATACGAATGGCCTCAATACCTGAAAAGTTTGCAACCGTACCGAAGGAGTTGGCAGAGCTCATTGAGGAGTTTGAAGGGGTTTTTTCCCAACGAACTACCTCGACAGCTACCGCAACAAAGCATAGAACATCAGAAAGATCTCAAGCCAGTGAGTAGACCGATGATCACGGGGACCTTTCACATGAGTGATCATGAGCTAACCGAAATCAAGAAGTAGTTGGACAAGATGTTCGAGCAGGGATTCATCACACCCTCCACATCACCACAGGCGACACCCGTACATTTGTAAAAAATAAAACCCGAGAGATGCCAATGTACGTGGACTACCGAGCATTGAACGACATCACCATCAAGAACCGCTACCCCCTCCCACAAGCAGGTAAACTTTTTTATCAACTCAGTAGAGCCTGAATTTCTAGCAAAAATTGACCTATGCAGCGGCTATCATCCAATCCGCGTATCTGATAAGGACGTCAAGAAGGCAACATTTTGTACCAGATACGGGCTCTTTGAGTTCACGTTCATGCTGTTTGGACTCACGAATGCCCCCACAGTGTTTATGGTAGTGATGAACAACATCTTTTGCCTGTAACTTGACGATTTTGTCGTCGTGTATCTCGACAACATCCGAGTGTACAGCCGCACCCTCAAGGAGCACAATGGACATCTCCCAAATGTTATTGAGGCTTTACAAAGAGAGATTTTTTTTGGAAAACTTCGAAATGCGAATTCGGTTGCTGTTCGATCGAGTTTCAAGGCCACATCATCGCTGGTGCACGGATGACCATGGACCCAAAAAAAGTCGAGGCGATCGCTGAGTGGCCGACACCCACAAATGTTTCCAACGTCCAGGTATTTTTGGGCTTCTACAACCAGTACTGTCAATTTGTAAAGGAATACACGTGAGTGTTAATGCCTCTCTCCGATCTCATTAAAAAAACCACCGAGTGGAATTGGAAGAACAGCGAACAAGAAGCGTTCAACTCTTTGAGGAACGCTCAGACATGGGCGCCGGCCTTATGATTGGCAGATCCAATGGTGGACTACATCATGGCCACTGACGCGTCCGATCAAGCCATTGGAGCCGATCTCCTCCAAGACAATGGCGGTGGCGAACAACCGGTCGCATACATGTCGCAAAAACTCCACAGGCCCAAACTCAGCTACACGGTGCGACCGTGCACGTATTCAAGACATGACGATGCTACTTAGAATGTTGGCGTTGCGTCGTCCATAGCGACCATCACGTACTAAAATATCACAAGACCCAGCCAAATCCAAACCGTCGACAGACTCGATGGATGGAATTCCTGGAGTCCAACTTCGACTACGACGTCGAATACCGACCTGGAAAAAACAATCTAACCGATTTCCTAAGTCGACGACTAGATTTAATGGCTAAGATCAGTACGTTGCTTTTCAAATGAGACCCGTACCTCACGAGGTTGTTCGCAAGGGGTTTGGAGGAGTTTGGCAGGTACGATAAAACCAAGTTTCGGTTCGACAACCCCTACTGGCAATGGTGATTCACTCGTCTGGTCGTCGTTCCTCCAAGCAAGGAGCTACGATAAATGCTACTGGAGGAATGCCACCACACAGGTCCAGGTCGCCACTTCGGCGAGGACAAGACGCGCAAGAAGCTGGTGAAGCACCACTGGTGGGACAAGATGCAGACTGATATGACGGCCTTCTGCAAATCATGTGTCACCTGTCAAAGGCGAAAATTCGGTCCCACGCGGCCACTCGATCTACTTCAGCCCCTAGCTGTTCCGACAGATACGTGGGCTGACATCAGCATGGACTTTATGACAGGTCTAAACACCAATCCTGAGGGGTATGACGCCATCCGCTTTGTGGTGGACAGGTTTTAAAAAATGTCAGACTTCATCATTAGCGACAGAGAGGGTCATTTTACTTGCCATTTTTGGCATGTACTGATGACATGGCAGTCGGATCCACCTATCCACATTGTTCCATCCTGAGACTGGCGGTCAAACTGAGCGGACCAATCAGACGCTTAAACAACTCCTGTGCACTTTATGCGAGCCTCATGGCACCGATTGAACAGCAAAACAGCCGACTGTGTACAACTCCACCACTTCAACCGTAAGTGGGAAATTTCCTTTCGAAGTGGTGTACGGCAAACTTCCCACCACACCGGCTAGACTACAAAGCCAAAGTAACATCCCCGCGGTCGACATCCATCGTAAGAACTTTGCAAATATCTGGGAGGAAACACGGCAGACCCTCGCAAAGACTCAAGAAACTATGAAGCGGGAGCCCATCAACATCACAGCGATGATGTGTTTAGCACCTGGAACAGCGTCCTCCTTACCCTGCAAATATCAAACTCCGAGGATGGGACTTCGTGAAGCTCGAAACACGATGGCTGGGACCATTTGAGATCAAGCGAATGCAAACCACATTTATTGCTCAATTTTGCATACCTAACACATTGCGATTCATCCTGTCTTCCACATCAGCAAACTCAATTTCTATCGAGATCCCAGTACACAATTTCACGACAAAGACGTCATACCTCCACCTCCTGTACAAGTGGACGGGGATATGGAGTAGGTAATCAAAGATATCCTCAAACACCGATGCTATGGGAAAACAACCGAGTGTTTGGTCAAGTGACTTTGCTGCAACGCCATGCACAACAGGGAACTCTTCGACAAGCTTCGAGACGTCGATCATATGATCGACGACTATTTTTGCCATCACTGACACATGTCTACCAGCATGTCGGGACGTCGCAGCTCAAAGGGGGGAGGTGTTACGTCCCTGACGTACAGGAGTCCCTAAACTCTGAGAGTGGGCATTTTTTATTACATTCATGGTCACACGGCGCGACGACTCTAGGAGTTTCACACTGTTCGGCCAAAGGCAGTTTGGCCAAACAGTGCCCCGACCTCTAGTGTTCCGTTCTAGAAGTTTCTAACAACTTCACCAATGATCGACAGAAGTGCCACAAACTCTATCGATGTTTTGATATCGTTCGGTCAACTTCTCAACGGCGCTAGACTTTTATAAAGAATCGCCGTGATATTCTCGAAGAACCCTGACCTTTCGGCGAAGCTTCTTGAACCAACCACTCACGGCGCGACCTCGCACGTGTCCCGCGGCTCGAGCACCAATGACCCGACATATGTCTCGTTCTCATTCTTCTCATTCTTGGCATTGTACATATGTGTTCAACTTGTTGGTTTGTGTGGCTTCCACCCGTCACGACCGACACTGCTAGTTTACCGATATACCCACATTCGGGGTATATGGCAGAGGAGGGCGTGACGACACGACGGGCCTCCGGACTGCACCGAGACTTCTCCAGCACCTGCGACAGCGCCGGCGAGACGCGGTCGATGCGTTCCGGCAGCCATGTGGGCTTGTCAGGAGGTAGGAGAGTTTTCTCGGTGGGTTCAGACCAGCGCACCCGGTTGACTGTACCGGTGCGACGAGGAGACCCGATGGCTATTGTGGGGTTTCCGATGTTCGGAAAGCCATCTGTGATGTCTGGACGTTGATTCCGAGATGTTTTGGCATTGCTCATATTTTCTTGGTGGTCGAGACCCGGGCACTCGGAGAGTTGTTCCGGTGCCTCGAGGAGACCACCTTTGTTACTCTCGTGGTGTATGCAGTGTGTTTCTCCCTGTAGACTCATTTGGGTTCAGCAGGGGTGACGGGGCCCGGTGCGGTTAGCTGCCTGCGCCCCTATATAAACCCGCTAGGGGCTCATTTGTAAACTCTCCTTGTTCTTATTATTCAGCGTTCCAGACTTAGCCAAATTCTTGTCGTCTTGCATTGCACTCACACACAGAGCTCATGTTCGTTTTGCATGGGCCTGCATGCCCTAAAAATTATTTCCAATTTGGTATCAGAGCACAGGGGGACGTGTGAGCAGCAGAAGCAGCAGCAGTGGGCGGAACGCTAAGAGAACGCGCCACGTGGTGCCACGCCGGCAGCAGCGTGAGGGAGCGCGAAGAGACTGCACGTGAACGCCACAGGGGCGGTGAGCCGCGCACAGCAGCAGCTGTAGCAGCAGCAGCAGTAGCAGCAGCAGCACGCGTTGGCAGCAGCAGCGTGCACAAGCAGCAGCGACACAGCACTAGCTTGCAGCCGTGGCAGCAGCGCGCAGCAGTAGCGAGCAGAAGCAGCAGCGTGCAGCAGCAAGCAGCGACGCAGCAGTAGCAGAAGCAGCAGCAGCAGCCGCAGCAGCTTTAGCAGCAGTAGCAGCAGCAGCCGCAGCAGCAGCAGCAGCAGCAGCAGCAGCGTGCAACGGCGTGCAGAGCGAAAGAAGAAAAAAAAACAAGGCAGCAGCAGATCAGCAGCAGCAGCTGCTGCGCAGAGCAGCAGCAGCAGCAGCAACAGCAGCTGAAGCAGTAGCAGCAGTAGCATCCGCAGCAGCTGCACCTGCTGCTGCATCTGCTGCTGCAGCTGCGAGGAGGGCCTCGCAGCCCTCCTCTGAGGGGGGGGGGCTCTGAGGGGGCCTGTCGACCCCGTCCGCACCCCCCCTCTCCCTCCTTTATCCCTTTCTCAAGGGGGCCCTCGGAGGGCCCCGCCGAGACCCTCCGAGGGGCCCTTCGGAGGGGCCCGTCGGCCTCGCGGGCCCCCTCGGCCCCGTCGGCCCCGTCGGCCGACCGACGGAGGGGCCGAGTCAGAGGGGCGGACGGGACCCCCCCCCCTCACTCCCTCCTCCCCCCACACCCACTCGCTCACTCGCTCGCTGAGCGAGCGAGCGAGCGATCGAGCGAGCGAGCGAACGATCGAGCGAGCGTCCACGGGAGGAGGGCCGGACAAGCCGGACACCTCCCCCCCCCCTGTCCTCACCTCATTTTCTCCGTTCGCCCACCTTCCGGGCAATCGAGAAAAGGGGGGGGGGCGAGTAACACAAAATACGAAAAGGGGTACGCCTGGAAGAAAAAAAGAAAAAAAAAGAAGGAAAAAAAAAGGAGAGAAAGGCAAGGGCTTCAGGCGAGCAGAGGGGATCACAAGCAAAAAAAGGGGGGGTGGTGGGTGCGGACACGACACACTTAAAACGGGGCCGGGAAAAAAAAGGGGGGGAATCGTCCAAATACCACCGCCCCTGCAGCAACAGCTTTCGTCGCGGCCATAGCGGTGGAGGGTGGAGTTGCAACCACTACTTAGTGAGGGGCAGTTGCAGCTACGTTTCTATTTTGTCCTTCCCCACTGACGACGGCTTGTGCGTCAGCGGCTATTTCTACTTCGAGACGTGTCCTAGACTGGCGTCTCCCTGGGGCCCGTGGATTGGTGCGCGCACTTCACCCCGTGGGATCGACGGCGGATTCGAGTCTTACCGTCTCCGAGGGCTGGATCGTCTACCACTTGGAGCAGCAGCCACACCTATAGCCGCCACCTCTTCTCGTCTTGGAGCAGTCTTCGCTCCATTCGTGGCAGCAGGATTGGTCGCCGCGGCTAGTCAGACTCGCGTCTCCGGGTGTGCTGTGGTAGTGCAGCTCTTCCCGTCTGGTCACGTTTGCTGACCCGGACGCCGTGACCTCCAAGAGTGATAGTACCTACGGGCCTCATTCTCTCCCGTGGCTTGGTGTTTACCACCGGGAGTAGGTGCCCTTGGCACCTATCCATCATCTAGCGCACGAGATGAGTGCGCAGACATCTGAGCAGGCGCCCTGCGCATTCGCCTGCTACTACTGTGGTGATGGACGTCATGTTTGGCGTCGCTGTTGGACGCGCCCTCCCGGCTGGCATCCACCTTGGTTACAGCCTTGTCCAAGCCTGCGTCCTCCACAGCATCCGGATCTGCCAGCGTTGGTAGATCCCCTAGCTGGACCTCTGGCGAGCATATTCGCTGAGATCCACGGCCTTCGGCAGACGGTGCAGCGGCTCTGTGACCTTGTCGTCACTGAGCGTGCTTCTGCTACTCGTTCGTCGACGGCCTCTTCGATCACATCTCCTCCACCCTCTCCTCCTTCGTCATCTGATGGTGTACCTTCAGCCCCATCTGCCAGCGAGTCTCAGGCTGCCACCATCCTTTCGATCCTCCACTCTGTTGCGACCACGACGCCACCTCGCGATGACATGTCTTCATGCAGTCGTTCCAGTCGAGTGGCCCCGCGACGTTGGCGTCAGCGCTCTGCACACCGTGCTCGCGCCGGTTTCGATACATCCTCCACCTCCTCGGCTTCCATTGCTGTATCTGTCGAGGGGGGGTGTGGTCATCAAACAGTGCCTATGCCGTAGCGACAGTAGCCGCATCCCCGCCGTCCCGCCGTGCCTTAGCGTCAGCCGAGGCAGATGCAGATGACAGGGTGGCAGTACATGACGTGGAGTCTGATCCCGCCATGGAGGTCATGGTGCAGACTTGCGTATCATCGAGCTGGACTTCCACGTCTGGGCTGGATCCAGATCTGCTACAGCAGCAGGTTGCGTCAGGAGGAGTGCGGGCCCGGCGTCCCTCAGCGGTGCCACTCGCGGCTCCTACCGGTGGCGTCCCGGCGGTTGCACAGGGGTCCCGTACGGATCGGGATGCCTCTTGCGGAGTTTTGGCGGAGTTTGTGCAGCAGGCTCACACGATCCCGGCGGAGGTTCCAGTGCAGGAGATATGCATGTCATCGAGGTCAACATCCACGCTGGGACAGGAGCTGGACGTTCTGCAGCAGCAGTTTACCTCAGGAGGAGTGCAGGCACGGTATCCCTGGACTGTGCCACTCCCGGCTCCGTCCGGTGGAGGCCCAGGACTTTCGGGGGAGAGTGTGCAGACGACTCACACGACTCCGGCAGATGTTGGAGTACTTAGGACTTGCATGTCATTGAGATCGACATCTACGCTGGGGCAGCAGCCGGACATTGTGCAGCAGCAGGTTGCATCGGGAGGACTGCCGGTCACGCGTGCCTTGACGATGCCACTCGCGACTCCGACCAGTAGCGGCCTGGTGGTGGCACAGCAGTCTTGTGCGGATCGGGATGCCCCACACGGATCTCCGGGGGCGTTGGCGCACGAGATTCACACCAGTACGATAGCAGACGCAGTGCATGCGCAGAGTCAGCCGGTTGATCTTTTGGAGGTTGAGGCATTCTTGAGAGCAGCAGTTCTGAGAGACATCGCTGGGACATATGTTACAGCAGACATAGCAGGCTCCACCGTCTCATCTGCGGTACATGAGGACCAGATTCAGCGTGAGGAGTCGTACACCTTCCCACAGTCTCCGGGTTCCCGTACCCATGACGGAGCAATGACATACATGAAGGAGTCAGATGATGATCCATGCTCTATCATCGAGCAGGTGGTAGCGACCAGCGTTCCCGGCGAGACATTACGTGAGCGCCAGCTGCGCTTGTTGGTCACCTTGACGGACATTGCTGAGCCGGAGCCCTGTACACCTGTGTCCATTATGGCGGCAGACGAGGACACCGGAGCAGATCCATACATGCAGATTGAGTTACCTCGTCAGCAGGAGCTGAGTTCTGCCCCCTCGATTTCACCTCTTGGTGACGCTACCAATCACATCGACGCCGAGAGTGGCAGTACAAGCACGGACGACGCTTCCACATGCTCTACGGACTCTGACGACTCCTCTTTCTCCTTTTCTCTCGGCATGCGACCACTCACTCCTCGCATGACAGACACGAGCTGTGATGTGGATGCGACACCTGCAGTTGCATCCGATGTTCCAACGTCTCAGCACATTGCGAGCTTGGTTGACTCCCAGGAGGATGCAGCAGCACCAGTTCTATCGTCTTCAGCAGTAGAGATGCAGATGGCGCTGTACTCACGAGTTGTAGAGTCTACATCTGCAGCATCCAGTGAGGTAGAGTTTATTCTACACCAGGTTGACATGGGCCACCTCGACATGTCCGAGGCAGATTATGTTGATCTGCATGAGCGTGTAGTCATGCTACAGCGCGAGATGGTGGCAACGCGTGAGCGATTCTCAGAGGAGGGCAGCATCATTGGTACCGGCAGGAGCCTTCCGGCAGCAGTAGTGATGCTGAGCGTGCCTTCGGCTTCCGCCATCCCGGCTCCTGTCGACCCCATCATCGCTCCTCCTTCTTCTGCTGCCGTCACGCACCTTCATCCACCCGACTCACCTACCCCATCTTCATCTTCATCCATGAGTGGTGATCCGGTTCGTCACTCCAGCTCTCCTCTTCTGGCAGTACACCCTTGTGTCTCAGGGTGTCCTATCCCGTATCGGAGGCCAGCTCCGCCACTTCATCCACGCACGCATACTACTCGCCCATTCCCGTTCCTCCGGCGCACACAGATGCATCGCGGCAGTGCGGAGGCAGGAGAGACTGTGAGTTGGGACCCTTGGCAGTCACGCGAGGACTGGTATACCCCAGGTGATGCAGATTCACGTGAGGAGTTGTAGCCGGAGACACCACTTCGTCTTTGATGGAGGGAGTCGACTCACAGATGACAGTGGGAGCTGTCTCTACATGATGGATACACCACATGACTCATCGCCCAGGATCTGTTCTGCTACGACATCAGCATCTCCATCGAGGACATCGCTGCCAGGTTCATCTGCCTAGGGGGAGTGTTGTGTGGACCTCGACCTGACGCGACGCCATGGGAGATGCATGGCGAGGTCCATGCTCTGTTGTGAGCATCTACAGCATCCCGCATGTGCCTCACGCTACGTGCCTGCACAGCTGCATATAGATGGTAGCACACTGTTGGTCGAGACCCGGACACTTGGTGCATTGCACCAGTGTCACGAGGAGACCATGTGATCGTGTGTCTTAGTGTGTCGCTATACTGTGTGTGGCATGTGCANGCTATGTCAGCCAGGGGGAGTGTTGGTTTGTGTGGCTTCCACCCGTCACGACCGACACTGCTAGTTTACCGATATACCCACATTCGGGGTATATGGCAGAGGAGGGCGTGACGACACGACGGGCCTCCGGACTGCACCGAGACTTCTCCAGCACCTGCGACAGCGCCGGCGAGACGCGGTCGATGCGTTCCGGCAGCCATGTGGGCTTGTCAGGAGGTAGGAGAGTTTTCTCGGTGGGTTCAGACCAGCGCACCCGGTTGACTGTACCGGTGCGACGAGGAGATCCGATGGCTATTGTGGGGTTTCCGATGTTCGGAAAGCCGTCTGTGATGTCTGGACGTTGATTCCGAGATGTTTTGGCATTGCTCATATTTTCTCAGTGGTTGAGACCCGGGCACTCGGAGAGTTGTTCCGGTGCCTCGAGGAGACCACCTTTGTTACTCTCGTGGTGTATGCAGTGTGTTTCTCCCTGTTGACTCATTTGGGTTCAGCAGGGGTGACGGGGCCCGGTGCGGTTAGCTGCCTGCGCCCCTATATAAGCCCGCTAGGGGCTCATTTGTAAACTCTCCTTGTTCTTTATATTCAGCGTTCCAAACTTAGCCGAATTCTTGCCGTCTTGCATCGCACTCACACACAGAGCTCATGTTCGTTTTGCATGGGCCTGCATGCCCTAAAAATTCTTTCCAATTCAACTAACTCGACACTTGTCATCAAAGTTCATCTACAAGTTATCAATTTGTCCCAAATCCTCCAATTGTCTTTTGTCACGTAACTCATCCCTAAGGACCGCCTACGTTTTGCTCGGCATAGCGGTTTTTGGTCGATTTTAGGAAAAACTGGCAATGCCTTGTGCGTCGCTCGTCGAGCATCGTGGCAGGCAGTTTAGGCGTGTGCTTGTCACTTGTTTTCTCTCTATACATTCTAAGATATTGAAGCTTATGAGACTTTGCTTGTCTCTGTAGCCCAACCCTTGTTGTTGCCACTAATAACTAGTGGCTGGCAGATAGCCTGCTAGTCACTTGACTGGCCGTCGACAATCCAACTGGCCGGTTGCTAGCTTATTGGTGGTGGCCTGCGAATGACAGGAAACCGGCCAAACCCTCGCTATGGTTAGGTGGGAGCCATCCCCGTCCGTTTGTACAGCTTACTATGACCACTGGACCGTGTCCATGCTTGTGTAGATCCCTGATGCGGACCCAGCTGGCATCAGAGCACCAACGAGTGGTGATCCCACCCACTAGCAGCTCCCGGATAGCTGTTACGTCTCGGATGCTTGCTGGGGTGCTATCCAGTTTTTCTATGCTCGGCAGAGTTTTCTCAGTGGAGTGGCTCTTGAGTCCGTTTTGCATGTTTTGTATTGTGTCCTTCGATTGCTGCCAAACCCTATGCAGGTGACCAGTGGTAGGATCCAGCTCAAGATGTTCCACCTCTAGGTTTAGAAGATGTTGCGTTTTGATGCATATGTACAGAGTTATGGCCATAACAATGGTTTTGGGCCAATTCCAGGACAAACTAACACTACGGTGTGCGTTACATGTAGTGCGCTGCTCTAGGTATGAAGATGTGTGCTTTTTGTCATATCTCTCTGAATTACCAAGCTATTGGAGCTTATGAGGCTTTACGCGTCTTTGTAGCCTAACCATTGTTGTTTCTTGCATCTGCTTGCTTGCTCGAGCTGACTAGACAATGTCGCCACGTCAGCAACAACAAGGACAAGAAGATTCCTAGTAGTTTCTCAAGGCTGTGCCGGCTCTCTTGCTACAACATACCCCGTTACAAGGCACCCCACTTTACACATCATAAGAAGCCGGTTGAACTCGAGGATTTTCTAATGAAGAATATGATTGTTTGTGCAATATTAGAGGACATGTTTGTGACAAATGCACACATGACGTGTCCAACCCTCAATTGGATATAGAAAACCATTCAAACTGCTTTATTAATACCTAAGCGACCCTTTTCATACAGAACAATGACGATACACAGTCAAATGAAGAGCTTCATTTGTGCGAGGTACCCCTCGCACACGTTGAGTTGTGCGAGGTAGATGGGGATCAATTCTACAGAGTCTGGGGCAGATGGGGCTTATTTTTCGATTGCGGGGCGAATGAGTCTTGTTGTTTCAAGGCAGGGTTGAATGAGTCTTATCGTTCCACGGAAGGGTGAATGATGACTTTTGTTCGAAGGTTGTAGTATGTGAGGGTCACACATCACAAAGCAGAGGTAATCTACATCCCACGCGTTCGGACAGGGGTAGTTTCTTGCTTCCGTTGTTCATACATCTCATCACTATATGCCAGACTTCGTGATTTTTGATCGCGATAAGCTATGTAGTTCTTTTTCGTGTGATCACGATATGCCACGAGGGGCATATAGCACTATATATCCCACGAACCAGTGGCTTTTCGTGATACCTAGGGGTGGTTTGGATTTCACCACAGCCGGATGTGTGGTCCACACAGCCGGAATCGACGGCCTGTGGGGCTTGGTGTCAAGAAACGCGGTTAAACTGGCCCAGCCCTCCCGTCGATCCCTGCGTTAACCATACAGTTTGTGTGGTCAGAGGCCCATGTGGTGAAATCCAGACTACCCCCTATTGTTGTATTAATTGTCCGTCGAACCTGGAAGTTGACAGGTGCACAACGCAACCAAAGGGTGAGGCTGGGTGTCGTTGAAATCGGTCGTTGGGCTCCTCAACGATCGATTTCAGCGATGACCGCAACTTCCTGTCCGCGTGGTTTTAGCCTTACAGTTGCCTACGTTGCGCAGCTCGGCACTCCACGTCGATCCGTCCGGATGAACTCATGGCTTCCATCCCCCAACAATCCTAGCGGGCCCCACACAGCACACGGATGACAAAAAGGAATCGGCCCAACAATCCCCATCTCCACGAATCACGTGAGAATATCGATCGTTGGAACCTCGACATGCGTCCGCGTTAGGGAAGAGACGCTCCGGATCTGACCGGCTGCGCCATTCTTCTGACCGGCGATGATTATGATTGCCAGGCAGCACGCAATTCGTGGACTCCACATGTCCTTCAACAAAATGCGCAACGAACTGTCCGATAGCGTCCAACGACCGATTTCAACGACACCCAGCCTCACCCCAAACTTTTTATTGTGTGTGCGACATTAAAAGGGCCTGTTCGTCCAGGCTTATGAAGCAATAACCGTGTTTACAAAACGGAAACAAGTCCACATCTACAAAGAGAGAAATCGAAAACTTAAGCGATTGGACACATCGCGAACGAGTGGCGTCTGGTGATCTAACTTTGGATGCCGTGGTTGTCGAAAAACGGATCACGTGGCTAGCAGCTTGCGTAAGTGCGAGAAGGTGGCAGATAGGCGATGATTGAAGGCGGTTTTCTTGACATAGCCGAGAACAACAGAAGTCGTTGATCAGCGCTGCATCACCCCCTTTTTTTTGTTTTTGGTTAATACCTCAAGAGTAGGTCGTAAAATCCACCCCCTCCTTTACTCCATCTAGCGCTGCATCACCCCGACGACGTCTGCTGCCGGCATTTTGAGCTGACAAGTCTCGCCTTTCACCAAGGTACTTCTCGCCATTCGCTTGCAACGTTGATTTTGCGAAACGATCTGTAACGCTGCGGACTGCCTGAAGATTATGCAGCCGTTGGAAGAAAAGAACAAGATTCCAATGTTGCACTTAAGGTGCACAGGGTTACATAGTAAACAAAGTATACAAAGACAGAGTGTATCCATATTTATGTCTATGATTATGTCTATATACATATACATGTTCATCCATACTAGACATATATTCATATGTATGTCTATATGTTCATGACATGAGTGCAATATAATGATATCTGTATCTTTATATCAATCTATGTCTATGATATCTGTATCTTTATATATAGGGCGAAATAGCTCGGATACCCGGACCGCGCTCACTTTTAAGCTGGCATACCCACGGGTTGAAAATTTGGCACGGCATACCCGGCGCACTAAAACATAAACCTAGCATACCCATGAATAATATGTCTGCTCACGGCGTACCCAGACCTTTAAAATTAGTAATGGCATACGGGTATGTCGTTACTAATTTAAAACGATGGGCATGCCATGTTTAATTTTTAGTTAGGTTACTATTTCTTAAAAAAAAGGTCTGATAATGAACATATTTATCTAATAAAGTTCGCAAATGCGAACACCTTCGAGTTCTGAGAGTCAAAATGCGAGGGGTTAGTGATACTCGCGTGCGCGACCAAAAAAAACTTTTATTCTCACAGAACGGATGCCACACGACATGTGCGCACAATGGTTGTGAGCACCATGACGAATGGCGACTCCCACATACTTGCCTATTTGTCCTGTAGCACATATGACAAGATGCGCTGCACTGTTGTCTTAAATTGGATGAAGTCGGGTCCCGTTTAGGTCAATAATGTGTTTTTATGCTTTCGTATAATTCATGTGATCTCATGTGTACGTCACATTCTGAAGTATGTGACATAGAATATTTAACACGTTAGATCTGGAAATCGGACGGTAGTCAAGTTTTGCAACGATATTTTCATGGAAGTAGATAAACATGTCGAACATTGTAGGAAGCACGTTATCCGTGTGTTTAAAAGGCAAACTTTAAGTGAGTCAAATTGGCAAAACTAGACACGTCATTATCTCTTTACAATGACTGGCCTCCGCCGCATGTTCGATTGACGGATCGAGCGGCATTGAACTGGCAGCACTTCGAAGTTATTTTTCTTTCGTTTTGTGCGACCGGCAACGATTGAGAAAAAATGGTCTCGTTGGCCGCACTATTTCGACCGATTTTTCTCAGTTATTTTTCTCCCGTTTTGTGATGCAGTTCCTTTTATGCNGGTGTGATTTGAGGAGGTGAGTTGTCAATCCTCCTCGTCCTCCGCGTTGATGAGGCGAATTCAACCGGATGAGACAAAAACGGCCAATGGAGGTAGGAACGGAGAAGAGACCAAGTGGACGCATTATTCCTCAATGTTGCTACCAAAAGAATGAATATTTAGAAACGGATGTAAAATTTGTTCCTGTATTGACGAACACCTGATGAAATAATACTAAGGGTTTCGACAAGTTTGCCACCTACAAGGTCCGACCAGGGGAAAACAAAAAAAAACAAAACAAACCTTCTTCGCAGGCCTGCCGGGCACGTCAGCGAGTCGGGCTGCCGGCCCGCGTCGAAGCAGGCCTGCTGATTCGACGTGAACCTGCCGA
>SZWC01005446.1:61956-88050 GCA_023375785.1 Penium margaritaceum | reverse complement strand
GTCCATGGACCTGTCATGCGGGTCCATGGACCTGTCATGTGGGTTCGTGGACCTGTCATGCGGGTCCGTGGACCTGTCATGCAGGTTCGTGGACCTGTTTTCAAAAAATTATGTTAAACTTTAAAATTTTCATCAGGTCTATGGACCTGTCTGAAAAGTTTAAAATTTAATAAAATTTTTCTGAAAACAGGTCCACGAACCAAAAACAATAGGTTACTATGTAACCCAATAAAACAAACATGGATTTTTGACTCCCCATTCATTGAGGGGGGATTCCTACGGACGCCCGTCCGCCGGAATCCCCGGCGAAGTCCCCCCCCCCACCCCCCCACCACACTCACCCCCGCCTCCCGGCAGCCCACCGGCCGCCCGGCCCTCAATTGCGAGGGCCTCGATCGGCGGGCAGGTGGGTTGACAGGGGGGCGGGGGGAGGGGGGGTTGACGAAGTGCCGACCGACGGACGTTGGCCGGCAATCTCCCCACCCCCCCACCCCCCACCCCTCGAAACTATCGCGGCCCTCCATCGCGATGGCCGCGATGGAGGGCCACATTCTACCAGCCATGCTTAACCAGCGACATGCGTCGCTGTTTGAGCATGGTGAAAACTGGGGGGCGGATGGGGCTTATTTTTTCCGTACAGGGGCGAATGGGGCTTATTGTTCCGACGAAGGGGTATATGGGGTTTATTGTTCCGACGGAGGGGTATATGAGGGTCATGGGTAACAAAACAGGAGGGGATCGACATTTTTGCCGTATCAAAAGACTACTTTCTTTCCCCTCAGCCGTATCCAACTGAGGGGAAAGAAAGTATTTTCCCCATCAAGCGACAGGCCCATGGGTAAAACCCGACTACCTTGCTCGTGAATACAAACGGAAAAATCTAATACTTTTACCAAACATCAAATATGGAGCTCGTGGTACCGTTTTCCACAGCGTGTGACAAAAGCGGCAAGTCAGATTGTAGGAGACCCTTGCCAAAACCATTCTATTAATTGTAGCTCTGTTCAGAAGTAACTTTCAATACTCGAAATGTTTCGGTCTACTACTCAACACTGATGTATCGTTGCCATGTTAGTAGAGTGCATCCAAATTAAATGTGTGTGGCTCAAATTTTCTTCATTGTTGCATTTTTCAAGGCCGGTTTTAAGAAACAATCCTCGCATGTTTTTTTCGTTGCTCTTGGCGTCTTGCAAATTTACTCGAGTCCAACGCATGGATAATGACGTACGGAACTTCGTGGAGCAACTTCAAGTAAGCATTGATGACATGATGGGTTAACGCTAAATCACAATGCACTGATTGAAGTCGAAGCACTCAATAGCTCAAGTACACGGAGCAAACATCCTCCTCACACGACTTCGTCCTCGTCCAAATTCTCCATAGCAAACAGCAACTCCCCAACACATAGAACCTCACACTGCAACTCGGGTGTGAAAACACGTGTGGATTTTGCCTTTGCCCATGCCCCCTTGACCATATCCTCGTGAGTAGTTTGCTCCCACGCCTCATCAAATGACCTGCATGCATCCTCCTCATCTCGACAGTGACATGCAAGCTAGCGGCTGCATAACATCCTTCCACTTTTTTCGGCAAGGGTCGTATGATGGCCACGTTGCAAACATTTTCCTTCGACGCGTAGCCATGTTGAACGTAGCAAGTCGGTATGTACGAGTAGTTGCTTTGCAACCACTTTTTCAAGCTCGTGCATGCTTGCGCCATGCATCTAGAATCACCAACATGACGGTTTTGTCGTGATCTATGCGCGGATCTTTACACAACCGGTTTAACTATGCCACGACTAGGGAACAAACCCATTCACAAGTTGTCTCGTTATACGTTCAGTGGTTTGTGATGAACGTCAAGCAAGCACTTGTGTCAGTGTGCTAGAGTGTATGCGAGTCGCTCGGGAGGCAAAACTTGGTCTTGCCACCATAAATGAGCAGTAGGTGTAACACTTGGCCTATCATGCTAAACCTGTCAGGTGCAGTAACCTGCCTTTCATCATTGACGGCGATGGTGTCGATGTCCCTACTTTGATTCAGTGCGTAAGTATGGTTGGTTGCCGTCATGAGCTGGATGCCAATATGGTCCACGTTTAGAACAACGAAGGGCTTGATGCTGTAGGTTTTAGCCATAGTGTTGTACGCTGATTGAAATTCACCACATGATGCTCCCACTTGGTGAAAAGCTCTCTTACAACAGTCATACCAAAGTGCAATGGCCAGCCAAGATGTTTCATTACAATCCTCCTCATCCACAAACGCTTGAAAGCACGGGAACTGAGCTCCTCGAGCACATCTGTAGAACGGGTTGTGATAATGTCGCAAACATGTTGTCGAATGATTTTGGAGTTTAACACACTCCTAGCCTAGCGAGCCTTAGACACTTGTTTCTTGATTTTGGGGACAATCATAGGATGAGTGGTGAGCCATGCCCGTTTTTTTGCCAAATCCGTGCTTACGTCGTCTACTGGCAAACATGGATGTCTATTTTACTTTGCTTAAAGATGCCATCACTACATCATTATATTAAGTCCTCAGTACAATGCTTTTACTCTCGAACCATCCACCTATGGTAGATGGTGCCACCTAGTCATAGGTGCAAAATCCGTGAAGGATACAGAAAATATCCCACCGGTGCATGACCACTCCATACACTACAGTTTCCATTTTCGTGGCCCAGGAAATTTGACGAAAATGGTAAAAGCCAAACCAACAGGACCCCTTAATGGGTCTGGTGGAAATACCAATGCTGGACTCAGTCTGCTTCATCGTATACGATGGTTGTAATGTCATACTGTCTCTATCGATCATTTAATTGGGATCTTGGTTGCTAAGTGCAATGCCATCTTTGCCGACGTTGCTTTCATTGCTATTGCTGACACAGACAATGTTTTTGTCGGTGTCGCTACTATAGTCGGATGATGCACCAGTTGCAATGCTCTTAGATGCAACGTTTATTTGTGCAGGAACGTGCATCAGGTACGCGAGCCCTCTAAGGATCGATGTCATAAACCTTGGCCTCTCTATTCTCAGGGTTCGTTACTGGCAGTCCCTCACACATGCGGGCAACGGAAGCTTTGTGATTCCGAGAGCACCAAACGTCCTTGTCAATGTGAAGCTGACAAGTGTTGTTGCTCTTTTCATACACAACAAGGAGGAGGTTGATGCTCATAGGAAGTGGCGACACAACAACCTTGGGTTCTTTTTCAAACATGGAACAGGTGGTGCATGCAACTCGGGATGCCTCTGTGTCATTGACCAGGGTAATGACTTGGACATTGCGAAGATGCCCGGCAGGCCTCTTCTGTAGTGGCGGATGCAACTATAGGCCATGGCAGATAGCATAAGCCAACTAGCGTGCACGTTCCTCAGGAATCATTTTTTGCTGGAAGCGTTCCATGGCAAAGGATATAAAGGTCGTGACGATGATAGTTGGTGGGTGGAGTAACAAGTGTATGTTTGGGTTCTCATTTTGCGTATCAGTAAGATATTGTGGCTTCAAATATGACTTTCATGACGTCTAAACCAGTGCCTCACCCATAATTTGTGGAATGCACGTATCTGGCCAATTACCCGGTCCGCAATCTGAGCGACACACGTGAAAGAGCAGCTACAGAAATGATGGCAAGCCCAGTAAGGCAGGCACATCCTTGCTCATTGCGGCTTCAAACTGACTTGACGCCGGAAGTCAAATCATGTATTTTTATTTGACAAAACTGTGAGCCCTACCTACATAACCAACTCACCTTAAACCGTGAACCAAAGTAACAAACACTTGGACTGTATGAAGAACTACCCATAAGAGATTCATTTTGTTAAAGTTACATGTTTTCCTCCCACGTGGTCAATTCAAAAGATGTTGAAGATAATCATCACTAAATCATGTAAAGAGCAAGAATGATTGTTTAGTTTTTGTTCACTCTTAGATGGCCCAGTCAAGATATGGACTAGGGTGTGATTCGTGATGTTTATTCAAGTTATCTTTGTCTTTAGAAGATGATATATGTTTATATATCTTTTAGTAGCAATATTCCTTAGGGGAAAATACATGTCCTAGTGGTTAGTGCGTTCAATATGTAAGAATGGGTTAGACATAATGACGTCACCATCACTCCATGACACTGGTCTCGGGTCATTTGGGAATAAACATGTTACACGATAAGAAATAAACATGAACAATATGTATGACACATGATTCTCCATGGCTAAGTTTTACATGCTGGCTAATTATCTCATCATTGGGAAGTGTTTCCACAGTGACTTAATGCCCAAGATGGCCGAGTATTAATTCATTTGTTTTTGCAGTTGCCTGTTGTGATTCTAGCTACTGTGTGGAAGTCATCCCCTAAGTTCAGAGTATGGTGTCTAGAGCTTGTTGGGAGGGGGAGGTTGACCTCTGCGTTATTCTAGGGGTAATCATCATCAATCATCTGAATAGTGGGACTCGAATGCCTCGAGTCTCTCAAGGCCCTTTTCTGTTTCTATCTTGCCTCTTGGTCCTAGGTTCCAAACGTGGGGGGTGTCACACCAAACTCATGATTTTGCATGATTTTCCAAGTTCAAAACAAATATTATTGTACAAATCAAACTCTGGTTCTGTGTGTTATACATTGACAAAGAATCACTACGTGCGAGCTACACTTGGTGATGTTGCACCGAACACCTCCTCATTCTCTCGCTATTGCTCACTGTATCTATCCCTTGTCTTTCTCATTTGATGAGGGAAGGAGGAGAGGGTAAAGAGGAGGACGCGAGGCCACAGGTCTTGCAGCCCCCAGGCCACCGATCGAATGACCAGTTCGATCGACGGCCAGCAGGTCGCAAACCGATGGCATACCATTCATCAGACCGGCCGTTGGCCGTCAAGTTGGCCGGTAACCAGTGAAGGATTGGCTACCGGCCAGCTCTCATTGTGGTAAGGGATGGTATTCAAACACCCCTCACTTTTATGAGGAGGGAGTGCCAAAGTGGCCCTCTCGCTGCATTTCTTCCAACATAATATGAATTAACATGGTTTACGACCAACGAGGAGTGCAAGATTGTGATTTGTAAGCATTAAGAAAGAAAACCAATGATTGTAATCACCAGCTAGATATGGACACATGCATGGAACAATGACTTAAGCTGTAACTCGTCGGACAGCACAACTAGCGGCTTTTCCCTTTAGAATGGAGTGCCCACAGGACAACCATCTTGGGCATCCCCAACCTCGTATGGTTGCTGTCCATGGATACCACACAGCGAGAATGGTGTTCATTAGTTATATGTTTTGGTGGTGCCTCTTACGATGCGCCTATCTATACGAGCTCCTAGCTCGCTCCAATACTTGTTGACCACACCAATTGACAAGGAAGATGAAAACTCCCACGACTTACGTTCACGTCCACATATAATCCAATGAACGATGTATTCCCTAACAACATGTGACCGAAGTATACACTCTTGGTGTTATAGTAGGCAAAGGACCCCGTACTAGCTGTCGGTTGTAAGATCTATTGGAGGTGGTTCAATGTTTCCTTGTCTCATGTATGTGTAGCCAATAGGCTCACATGAAAGAATCACGTGTCTTCATACTTTGTGGAAGCAACAATCACCATGCCATTGGCCCAATGTTTGCAACGACGGGAAAGGGCCCAAATCCATTTCATAGAAGCTTTGCGTGCCTAGTGAATTTAGCAGACGGTTCTCAGTATTACAGATCACCTTGTTGCTAATGTCAAAGAAGAAATCTCGGTGACCTTTGTTGGCATATGTCGTTTGTCACCATTGAGCCGCTTGAAGGTGATCATTCACCTCCTATAGTAAGGAGTCTATATGCCTGACGGAAGCTTCGGTTAAATGAATATATCTTGCTAAAATCCCACTCTTCACCAATGAAGAGGATACCACTAGAGATTGAACACTGTTTAACAAAAATAATGTGAATTGTGTTGACTTGTTCACCAAGTTGTTCAGTGCTAACTTTGCCGCTTCTTGGATTTTGTTCCAGGCATTCATGACACGGTCCATGTTGATATAAAACATCTGCTCTATAGTGTGATTCATGTGATCTGTTTGTCCGTCGATTTAAAGGTGAGATTTTGTAACCTTTAAAGACTCACTACCAAAGTACTTGTACATCCTTTGCCATCATTTTCTACTAGATTTTCTATTTTGATCGAATATAAGGGTATGGTTGGCGTGACACGACTTACAAATCTGTCCTCTAACCTACGCGACCTTGACATCAGTCGCGTGTCTAGCAATCTGCCCGACCTCGGTCGATCGTCCGAACGGTGTCTAGCGGATGATCGACCGAGGTCGATTTGTTTGCGAGACACGCCGCCGAAGTCGAGGTCATGTAGCCCGGAGGACAGGGCTCGCAAATCGTGCCACGCCAAACATACCCCAATGCGCAATAACATGCAGGGATACTTCATGATACACTCAAAGCAGAGATGAGTGGCATTCTCCACATTAATGTGTGTGGTCGTAGGAATGACATGTGTTATCTTTGTCATAAGATCCATAACCACTAGTATTGTATTGTGGCTATGGGCCGTGACCGGAAGACAAGTGACCAAGTCCATGCGAATGTAATCCCATGGACTCATAAGGATAGGAAGCTATTGGAGGAGTCCAGTGGGGTTTTTGTTACCAGAATTGAGTTGAAGACATGGACCGCATGTCATGTAATACTTATGAACATGGACACTCCATACCGGCCACTAGTAGTGGTTTGAGAGTGCCCGTTTGATCTTTTGAGGCCTGGCATATCTTGTCAGCAATGGGTCGTGGAATTGGGAGACAATCTTTGCTCAAAGGTCTCTTGAGTCCAACACAAAATGTTTTTTGGTGTGCTAGTGAATTATTGCGACCTCCACCAATCCGTACTTGTCCATATTCAAAGCGCTAGTCCACACATAATTCCATCCAATTCCTGTTTTATAAGCCAGAGTAGTCGACAATCTTTTAAGGTAGTTACAACATAGGTTACAGGAATCGGTTGTTGCACTCTACCTTTTGTAATGTCCATGGAAAACCCACAGACTTTGGTAGTGAATTTTAGTTATACAAGCTTTTGGCTTAGTAAATTGGCCACATTGATGCGCCATGGCCGGCATTCCCATATGAATGAAAATTTGCTCATGTGTTCACTCCAACCTGCCCGTCCTATCAAAAGATTCGATTGTGTTTGAAAAACTACCAACTGTTTGTGTTTAGTCACGACCGTCATGCTCACGTCGGTACCCATAGGGGTATGATGCCATATCCTGAAAGCGTTTATCACAAGAAGGAGCTCCTTATAGTCAGTCGTGTACAACATGAGCCTGGTTAGCGGCGATACCAATGTCAAATACCATCGCATAGACTAACGAGAATAGTTAAAAGACGGAGGAAGGACCTAAGCCTGCCAAAACATTTCTAGGCATAGTCAATCCACTATCGTTTAGACCTTGATGGGTTGGCATGGAAATCGTCCTTGCTCACTATGTATCTAAGGTGTTTGCTCTCGTGTTGTGAAAACTTGCACTTGCTCATATTTGCATAGGAACATTTTCTCTTAAAGGATTACAATGACTTTGCACAAATATTCTATGTGCTCTTCCATTGATTAAAAAAAGAATGATTTCCTCCAAGTAAATCAAGTAGAAGGGACATATTTTCTTGGCAAACATTTGGCTTACTTCTCTGTGAAAGATTGTCGAGATGTTTGTTCAAAATTCCAGTTTGGGGACGTCATTTTATGAGATGCTGGGTTGATAATACCCTTACGACAAATCCAAGGATGACAATACTTTTGCCACTTGGATTTGGTGAAACAGGTCATCAATCTGTAATATGAAATCATTCTTTCATTGTTAGCATGTCCAGTGCTAGGTAGTCCATGCACATGTGTAAACTGTATTCACCAATCATTTTTTTATAAAAAGAATTGCCACACCACACAATCAGCTACTCGAAGTGACCCAATCTCTCGTAGTATACTCTGTGACTTGGCATCTGGGCTCTTGCCTTTTTGATCCACTAAAAAAGTAGATGGGTCTTCATGTAGGATCCCCCTTTATTTTTATTGGAATCATGTGGCCCATGTGTCGTTCTTGTGGAATTCCAGTCAAAATGCATTCGAGAACTTTACCAGCAGACATTTAATCCTTTGTGCCATATATTCCTTTACTTCTCTGAATTCTTGTAGCTCATAAACAAAGCATCAACACTTTCCTCGAGTACGTCTCTAGACCTACACCATACACGAGCTAGCACGGACTTCAAGTGTGGCAAATGGCATACATACTCAGAATCGCGTAAAATGACATTATCTCTTTTGGAGGATCAAGATATTTGATTTGAAGCACATTAGAGCCTTGTTTTCAAATAGAAAGAAGTGGCGTATCCATATGTATAATGTCAAGAAAGTTGAGTATCTTTAACATGATGCACTCTATGTGCAAATGAATATAGCTTTTGCTTTGAAACACCGATTACAAGTATTGTACGGTTGTCACTAATGCAAATTGTGCCATCTAATAGCTCTTACTTTAGGCCTATCTAATGGGTAAAGCCAAGGCTAACAAAGGGGTTGTCCCATTTGGTGACAGCCAATACGTTTGTGGTAGTACCAGCTAGGTGTAATTTAAACTACATCATCACGTTACCTCAACTCTTCTGAGCAAAAAGGCTTGTTGACAACAAGCCGAGTTTGTAGTAAACACAATATCAATATGACAGATGTCGTAACTTACAGCATTCACTCACTCAGGTCCACATCTTGTGACTACATGCGATTTTGGCAAGCACCTCCTAGTCTTCAAGTTTAAGTGGGTCAAAATCATCGGCCTAAGGTACCGTGAATCTGATTGATCTCGTTCCTTTAAAGGCATCTCTTTTAATTATTGCATCACAAATTTCAAGCAGATCATTCGGCATTGCCACCACCAAGCAGTCTTGACCATGTATCTCATCCAGAGATGCAAGGTTGAGTAAACAAGAATGACCAACAAACATAGAGTGTGGTTGGAGGAGAGGGGAGAAAGCAACTAAGAAAACTTTAGATGACATAATTTTGAATCACTTTATATTGTTGTCTGGAGACATGAACCACACTCGTGACCCGTTTTCCTCGTGAGTGGTCCCTAGTAACATCACTTAGGGACTAGAAGAACCTACACCATGGCCTTTTCTGTTCCCATGGCCAGGTCCGTTGCAGCAGTAACGACCTTGTCCACAGCTCCTACTACACGACACATGTGAGGTGTTGCAGCTACAGCCAATATCATATTCCCTTGTCCATCACGAACATTCTCAAGGAATTGAGCACTGGTGTTGTGTAGTTGCATACAAATGCGGCAAATTCCCTTGAAGAAGGTTGGGTTGCAGCTCTCATGCATGACCTACAACTCGTCGTTGTCGCGGGTGTGCTTGTAACAAGGAGCCTTCTGCGCACCAGTCTTCTTGATTGGGCATATTGTGGGCTACTTGCCCTTAATCCCACCCAATTGCATGGGTGTCCCTCTAGCCGATCTAGTGTTCACTCGCATACTATGGCCTTGCTGTGCACGTGCATTCAGTCGTGGGTGGTGCTTCCGGTTTTCCACTCACTCATGTAGTCACGCAACGTCTTCCAACTTGTACAACATTGGCTTCTTGCCATCGTGGTGGACTCATTCCTCATCTTCTCAATGGCAAGACCATCACATAAGTACTTCACCAGCAAGTACAACGGGCACTTGCAGTTATAGGTTCAATTTCCCATCATGAAGCTTTTAGCTTCCTCCATGAGTGCAGTGAACTCGCGAACCCTCAAACAAGCTATAAAACTGATTGAAATCCTCACACTTGTACACTTCTTATACATGATAGCAAAGAAATCATCCCACAGTATGGGTTGCTACTCCAAGAGTGGCCGTTGTGCACCCCTCTCCTTAACCACATACTTTAAGAGTTTTCCTCAAGTCGAACCGTTACGAGGTTATCCCATTGTTTGAGTGGAGCCTCATGGAAACGTACAGCATGCTCCACGTGTTTTATCCATTTAGTCAGCTTCATGTCATTTTGCAAGATCTACATACTATGAGGACGTGCTCATGACCGACCTCGATGTTCTTGGAGCAGGCACGTCCTTGCTCTTAGTAGTGGTGGCATCGGGACCTATGCCACGCTGTGACTACTGTTGCATCCACGCCTGGGTTAAACTGTGTAACGCCTTGTTGTGGCTGTCGCATTGATGAGTTTCACCGCGTGCGGCCAGACGCTACAACTTGCGATTGTGATCGAGATCCATGATACTTTCCTCAACACGGGCTAGTATCCTCCTGATCTTTGATTTTGGAACTAATTATTTGTGGAGTGGTCAAAATAGGATACGATTTTTCGTTCAACTAGATTGAAATATCACTAAAATAAATAAAACATATCCTGATCGAATTCAAAGTGTCATTATGCATTTTTCCCCATGTTGGTTACTCTCTATTGTCTTGATGTTTGATGAGTGAGGTTGGTGACTTTAAGTTGTTGTTACTCTCACGTGATGTCCTCAGCCATTGCTTCTGAGTTCTTTGAGTTGTTGTTATGATGAGTTGCTAATACTCTCACGTGGCATCCTCAGCCGGCTACACTAACGAGCAGCCCCCCTCATGCACGAGACCGAATGCAATAGGCTGGATGACCTCCAATCAAAGTCCAATCCCACTTCTTAACCACGCGAGTTATAGTCCAAACCTTTTTCAAAGGCTAGCATCTAACCTCTCCCTTAGGCAATGTCGAATTTCTAGTCCAATCTCAATGACCCCTTAAAGTTCATTTATAGGTTGTAGATCAGATCAAAGAGGGAGCTCACTTCCACTGTCACACATCCCAACCGATTCCCTATTGATTCCCGTAACTAATTTCTATATGAATGGAGATTATCAAGGCTTATCTCAAATGATGCAAACCGTGCTCTGGATAACAACACTGGACTAATACACCCTCCACCCCTCCCCAACAAGCTGAGAAAGGTAGAAATGGTAACCATACACACACTAGGCTATCAAATTTCCTGTAATTCATGCAACACGCGAAAGAGCCTCGAGCAACACACACCCCCTATCACAAATATGTTCCAACCACTCTCAGATTCGTCCATCAAACCAAAAAACATTCCTAAACAACACATTCAAACCATCCCACAAAACACACATTGCACACACGCGACACCGCATGGCACGAGTATCAACACAAACAAAAACACTCAACAACGATGCTCCTTGCCTAACGAACATGAGATCTATGGCCCGTGTTATGAGCCCTCACCTGTACACGACAGTCATGACACATCCACCACAATCATTGCTCACCTATAAATTTTCCACCTGAACATCAATGGCTTAAGCAACCCTGCAAAACACCATCACCTCCTCAAAATCCTCTTGATCCACAATCCAGACATATGCATTCTCACAAATAGTAGACTTGAATATGTAGACTATAATGTCCTGAAAGGGATACTTCAACATAACCTCGGTCCCATCAAGCTCCTGCCAGGCCAAGTGTCTCCTTCCTTCGTATGAACCACCATTACATGTATCCATGCTCCTAAACCCCGAATCCCACTAGATACTCCTTTCCATAAGCACTCCAACAATACGTCTCAGGGTCTGCGCCCTTTACGCCACTCCTTTACTCACTTCCCGCCAATCCTTCAGGAAGACACTCCGCAAAGTCTGTATAGACCACAAACCCCATATGCTCATTGGAGACTGCATAACTGCATAACACATCCTCTCAATCGCAACCCTGTCCATGTCTTCCCAAACAAAGAAAACGTCTCAATCCTTCTAGACTTCCTCAACATGTAAGACATGTTCAGATTGAAATATCCCAGAACACGAGAATATGCGTACTACTCACATGCCAACAGAAGTCGTGCGTGGCTAGACCGGATCTACCACTGCGCCTCACTCCAAGCGGAAGTCACAAAACTCTCCCACATACAAATCCCCACATCCGTCTAAAACCACTATGCGGCCAACCTCATACATCTCACCTTTTGCACCCACCTCCCCACCAAAGGCAAGGTAATTGGTGCCTGAACGCCTCCCTTTTCCAACAAACGTAGTCTACAAAGATACCCCCAACCCTCCTATCGCATTCCTACATGCAATGGAAAAACGCAATTATCTGGACGCTCAAAGCATTGAGCCGTCAATAATCTCGACAGACACAAAAAAAAAACTCATCACCCATATGCAACAACAGCTTGCTACAGCATGAAGGACTCATGTAGCATCTAAATCCATGACAGATGCCACAGCAATGGCCCTGATGGGACACCCTCCTTAACAGCTACTAAAGTACACGCACTACCTTCCTACACCAGATTGCAGACGCACGCTGTCATGCACAGGCCACGATCCCATCCCACATCCTCGCCTCCCGCATAACAACACGTCAAGCACAAACAATAGTCCTGGAAGTAACAAAAAGATTGGGGTATAACTTTACCATATAAATCGACATTGAGGCAGAAGCGTGCTCATGATTTCAAGGAACATACAAACCTCCTAGACAAGTCAATAGGTACCTTTGAATCTTTCTCCCAGATGGATGCAAAACACCACCTCATGACATAGCACAGGTCCTTGCTGCCCCGTTCACTTAGCTTCAGATCACACATAGCATCCTCAACTAACCCCTCCATAAAGCCCTAGGCCCACACGGCCTCCCAGGGAAACTGTACGAAACCTTATGTGGTAACAACCTCCACTCCACAAAGTCTCTTCTTTGCTATTACCATGAATTCCTTGACAACCCCTTGGAAGATAGTCACTTTGCATAAGCATACAACACCCTCATCCACAACAACGGGGGAAAAGACAAAATCTCACATTACAGACCAATATCCCTACTTACCAACGATTACAAGGTCCTAGCAAACGTAGTCCCAAACCGTCTTAATAAGGCGCCATCCTATGTCATTCACCAAGACCAGACATGCTTCATTAAAGGCTGAAATATTTAACACACACTCTCTCAACTCCATGATGTCCAACAATGGGCCATCAAAAAAAAAACAGTTGTAGTTCCTTGTGGCAGACTCTGAAAAACCATGCGACATCCTAAGTAGACGTTCCCCACCCTACTGATTCTTGAATTTGATATTATTTTTGGGATATCGTCAATTTTAGTTGATTTTCTTTTAACAACTTCACAAGATACGCAGAATAATTTCAAATTGAATTCGTCGATTTTGAAGGTCTATGTACGGGTTTTGCACCACTGGGTGTGTGCCATGTTCCTATTATGTTGGGACTTGGTATTGAGTTGCCTGACGAAGTACTTTGTGAGAAAAAACTTTCCACGAGACGTCACATTCGTGGAACACTCACATTTTCTTGGCGAACACTGATTGTTGGCTTCATTGCTAATGACACGTGTACAGTCCATATTCGCTTGCAGAGAAAATTGGAATTCAAATACTCGAACTTGGAAAGACTGTATTTGAAACTCAACTTAGAACATGGTAGAAAAACCATACATGTCATACTACCTCATCCTCCTCCTCCATGGGCTCATCGTGACACAAAAGCTTACCGCATATTCGATGACCACTGTGCGCAAAACAATCGAATGACACTAACTGCTGGGAATATTGATTCGCGTACGAGCGCGCTAACGGATGCTACAACCTAGCACGATCACCGAATCCACAGATCACGTAAGTATTGACCTTGGTCTGTAACCAAATTTAAGAGACCATGGACCTTTCTTTGAACGGTTGAAAGTGAATAGGGAATAATTTGAACTTGGTATTTTTTAAACAAAATTAGGGATTAGTAAACTCACGTCAACTTAAAAATAGAAATTAAAAATCACTAGGGTAATGCATTCCATGTTGAATGTTGGCATTCCACTAGAGTTTGTGAAGTGGGTCTAACTCTTGCATAAGAATACCACCACACGACTACTCAACAATAGCAAGCTCTCATCCTCCATCACCCTCCACTCTGGACTTTACCAAGGGTGTCCCTTGGCATCACTGAATTTAATCTGTGCCATGGATTCCATCTCAACATATTTCAAATGGCACGTACAAGGTTTCCCATCCCTTTCCTTTGACTATCGATAGTTTGCCAGATACGCATATGATACAACCCTACTCATTCGCTCAGTCCAAGAAGTGAATCGGATCCAAAAAATGTTTTGAACAATCGCTAATGACATAGTCCCCAAAGTAAGTCCCACAAAAGCCGTCATCCTCTCCATCGGCCAGCACACACACATCCCAAACCGTCCACCCTGAGAAAATGCGTGGAAGCTTCCTAGCGATATTGCCGCTGACTATGCGTCAGTGCCTGGTCAGACGGTGACGACAGTCACAAGTCGTGCACACAACGGCAAGGGTCTGGCTAGGGGACACAAGGCAAAGTGTCAAAATGCTTCAATAGCATTTGCAGAGAGAAATGACAAATGACAGGTCCATGGCATAAGTACCTGCCGCGGCGCACGGCGGGTGTCGCACGCGGCAGTGCAAGGTCTGTCCTAAAACCGGCCCAAAACCACTGTTTTGGCCGTAACTCAGCGTAGACAAGTCAGAACGCTACGCCGTCTGAACCTACACGTGCANGACACAAGGCAAAGTGTCAAAATGCTTCAATAGCATTTGCAGAGAGAAATGACAAATGACAGGTCCATGGCATAAGTACCTGCCGTGGCGCACGGCGGGTGTCGCACGCGGCAGTGCAAGGTCTGTCCTAAAACCGGCCCAAAACCACTGTTTTGGCCGTAACTCAGCGTAGACAAGTCAGAACGCTGCACCGTCTGAACCTACACGTGCAAAATCTCAAGCCGGACGCTAGGACTGGTCACATGCATGCATCCGGCAACAAACAATGGACACACAATGCAAAGACATGGAAATCGGGCCCACGGCCAGTCCACCGATAAAATCCTACAAGCTGCAGAAAAACTGCGGAAGGTCCCAGACATCATCCAATACTCTGGGACGACCGTCGATCAGCTTCGAGCAGGTAGTCCACCACCAGACGACGCCCCGATGCCACCTGGGTCCGCATCAGGAATCTGCACGAGCATGGACACGGCCGAGTGGTCATAGTAAGCTGTACAGATCGACAGGAACGTCACAAATCACAACACTCCCCCATGACCCGATGGTACGCATGTCCATACACGTGCAGCACTAAAACGAGTGCAACAACGAGTGCAAAAATAGTCGTGACGGAGACACAGACACACACCGTACTCAACCACTCTCAGGCAAGGGGCGAAGCCTAACGGAACGAATGGCCACCAGAAACTTCCCGCGCGCTAGTGCCTTCGTCAAGAAGTCAGCACGCTGCATGTCTGTGCCGACCCATATGAAAGAGATCACGTGTCACTCCACCAGAACACGCACGAAGTGATGCTCAACCGCAATGTGCTTCGTGTGAGCATGAAAGACACCAGAGTTCTCCGCAATGGTAAGAGCACTCTGGTTGTCACAACAAAGCACAATGGCGGACACCGACTGACCCAGCACATGGAACAGGCGTTGTAGCCACACTGCCTCAGTAGCCCCTGCACCCAGTGCAACATACTCTGCATCCGATGAGCTATGTGCGATGCAGCCCTGCTTCCGACTACGCTAGGACACAGCGATACCACCGAGCAGGAACACGTAAATGGTACGACTGCGTCCATCTCGACTCCAGGCCCAGTCGCTGTCAGTGTAGCCGTCAAGGACCACCGAACACTGCCGGCGAAAGCAGAGTCTGAGGTACGGCGTGGAAACCACGTACCACACCACTTGCACAGCCGCCTAGAGGGCTCTAGCACATGGAGCCTGCGAAAACTGTACAAGGAGCTTGACGGCAAAAGCGATGTTGGGGCGTGCGGTAGTGGCTAGGTACATCAGAGATCCGATGAGGCGGAGGTACAACGTCACATCCACTGTCTCCCCCAGCTATGTGGGATCTTCCACCTTCAGGGCGTCCTGCCCGTCAGGTGTGAGAGGTGTGGAGGCCGTTGGCACTGTGCCAAGGAGGTCACTAAAGCGCTCCCCCACAACGCGTGCGTATCAGGCTTGATGCAACAGAAGCATCCAGCGTCTGCGGTCTCGTAGAATCTCCATGCCAAGAAACACCGCTGCAAGACCAAGGTCCCTCATCCTATAGGCAGTCTGGAGGACCGCCTTGGCCTCCTTCATGGCCTCCATGGAGGGAGACGCGATCAAGAGGTCGTCCACATAGACCAAGATGGCAGTGAACCGCTCAGGCGCCTGTCGGATGAAAAGAGAGGGATCTGCCTCGCTCTGTACATATCCCGCATGAGTAAGAGTGCATGTGATCTCCTCGTTCCAGCACCAAGAAGACTGTTTGAGTCCGTGCAAGGACTTGCACAAGCGCCAGACCTTGTCACCGTCCTCAAATCCTGGTGGCTGGGCTACGCAAATCTCCTCATCTAGAGAGTCATGGAGGAACGCATTGTTCACATCCATCTGGTGCAGTTTCCAGTCATGCTGAGCCACCACACCAAACAGAGCGTGAGCTGAGGTCATGCGGCCGACAGGGGCAAAGGTGTCAGTGTAATCAACGCCCTCGATCTGAGAGTACCCCTTGACGACCAAGCGAGCCTTGTGGCGTTCTAGTAAGCCATCCGGCTTCACCTTCTTGCGAAAGACCCACTTGACCTGAATCGCCTTCCTCCTAAGTGGAAGGTCGACGAGCTCGTAAACTCCGTGCTCTCGGATGGCACGAAGCTTATCCTCGCAGGCGGCACGCCAGGCGTCGGCATCCTCTGATGAGAGAGCATCCCTTAGTGTGCCCAAATCAGGCGCCAACGAGGGAGAGCTCTGAGTGGCGAGTGCACACGCCTCAGAACTGGGCCTGACGACCACAAGGTCAGCTGCTGCATCATAAGCGGTACAAAACTCGCGAGTGACGAGATCGTGTCCTACAGGGCACACTAGATGTACCTCTGTGTGATCTGTACGGACACTTAGGACAAGGGCCTTTGTGCCGGGATCGCCACACGTAACGCTAGGAGTGGAGCGCCTGGGTGCGGGACCTGACACTCGTGGGGCTCCGGAGCCCAACGGTCGAAGACGACCACCAGGCTCAAGCGAGTAGCCTGGGCTCGAAGGGCTGACCACAGGCTTAGAGACAGGCACGACCACATCCGGTGATGACTGAGGCACATGGGCAGGTGATGCGGTGGGAAGAGAGGCTAGTGAATGGATGGGAGATGCAGGACTGGGAGTGGTAGGAGGATCGTCCACAGAGACAGGAGTACTGGTGGACAGAGGGACAACATCATGGGTGTCTGTGGGGTGCGAGGGTATAGGAGAGGAGACATGCTAGACGGAGAGGTCACTGGGCTGACAGCGATGATCGCCGGGTCATCAAGAGCCGGAGACCGAGAAATGGAGGGGGCTCGATTGGACAAATCAGCCGGACGAGAGGTGCTCGTAGGCTCAGACTCCCCCATCCGTCGCGAAACCTCACACGTAGGAACGTGTGTGACAGACATCGACATAATCGACGTCAGATCGCGGTATGTGAGAGACTCAAAGAAGAGAGCGTCGCGGGACTCAACAATGCGACGACGGGCGGGGTCCCAAAAACGCTTGGCCTTCGACCACGGGGAGATACCAACAAAGGCACACAAGCGACCCCGCGAAGAGACCTTGGACCTCTGCTGATATTGTGTGTACCACACAGAAGCCACTGAGCCCCGGACGCGAGAAAGACATAGATCGGCACGGTGGCCAAACCAGAACTCATACAGTGTAACATGGTCCAGAAGAGGACCGTGCAGGAGGCGGTTCCAGACCCACGTCATGTAGGTGAATCCTTCGAAGGCGAAGGATTTCGGGAGACCGCACTCAGACGGCATAGCACGAACCGCATCCTCCATGGTACGGTTCCAGCGCTTAGAGACACCGTTCTGCTGAGGAGTGGCAGGAGCAAAGACCTGGTGAAAAATCCTGCGCTCGGTAAAGAAACTGTCCATGTCGCCAAGAAACTCGCCGCCGCAATCCGAGCAGAAGGTATGCAGCGAGTGGCGAGACTGTCGCTCAGCCATCACTAGCTAGAGACAAACCGCGAGAGCGGCATCACTCGTCTGGCGCAGGTTGTAGACCCACGGCATTTGGGTGAAGTCATCGGTCAGGGTCAGGACATATCCGCCCCGATCGGATAAGGACTCCACAGGGAGAGGACCGAGAAGGTCCGAATGGACCAGCTCGAGAGGACGAAGGGCTTGAAAACGGGAGTCAGGGTAAGTGCAGTGATGCATCTTACCCTGAGCGTAGAACAGACAATCGGTCTTGGGCGGCGTCTCGAAAGAGGCCGCGTCAAGACGGAGGGCGGGCCATGTCCTAATGAGCTTCGACACAGTGTCGGAGCTCATGTGACACAGACGTCGATACAGCAGGCGCTGATGCTCAGCAAACAGGACACCAGTGACAAAGACCCGAGCAGGAGGGGAAGGAGAGCAAGGAGAAGAAGAGATCCGAGGAACACGATACATATCATCCAGAACAAAGGCACGAAGAACAACAGTGCGAGTATCAAGTGTAGTCACTATCGCGGAGTCGGCAGTGTGCTCCACAGAGAGTCCCATCAAAGTGCAGGAACGCACAGAGAGCAAGCTGAGCTCAAGGTCAGGCACAAAAAGCACGTCGGAGAGAAATGAAGGGCCAGGCGGACTATCGAAGCACACAACACCAACACCCTGGACTGGCAAGGACTGACCAGAGCCTGTGCGAACGGAACGAACAGACACCACAGGACCGAGGACAATGAAGTCACTACGACGACATGTCACGTGGTGAGTGGCACCGGAATCGATGATCCAAGTGCCACCCAAATCACGACTGGAGGACGTCACGGTGCAACGGGCAATGGAACACTCGATTGCAGACGGGCGCTCGATATTAGAGGAGGGAAAATGACGAAGGGCACACATGTGAGACTCAAAAATCCAATCTGTACTGTCGGGCCCATCATCATCACATGCCAGCTGTGATCCCCCGCACGAGTCATCACGAGAGATAAGAAGAGATGAAAAAACAGTCTGTGAACCACCCGGCTGTGACGACACACTCGCACCTCCCTGAGAGCAAAGCGTCAGGAGCTGACAGAGCTCGGCGTTAGTGCGGTCACGGGGGTCCGTGTCTTCGCTGCTCGCCGGTGGGGAAGCGGGAATTGTTGCGATCGTAGTCGCCGCGCAACCAGAGGCTGTGCTGCTCGATGCAAACCGTTGTGTGTGTACAGCCTGAAGACCGCGAGTGATCCTCGCCCAATCGAGCGGTTGTTGGCACTCAGGGTAGCGGTGAGCGCCTCCACAGTTGTAGCAGTGAACAATGCGTCCACTGCTACCTCCTGATGACTGCTGCTGTGGTGACTGCTGCTGTAGTGACTATTGCTAGCCCGAGCCATGCTTTTTTGTGCTCTTCTTCCCCTGTGCTACTGTTGCCACACCCTGCGTTTGAGTCGGGGTAGCTAGGGTGGAAGGGGAAGAGGATGGCGTGCCATAGGATGGAGAAGTGAACTGCGAGAGAGGCGTCGGTGGTGACGCGATGACCGGTGCAGCAAGTGAACTCTCCTAGTGCGCAACGACTACCTCACGAGCGGATGTCAACTGGAGGAAAAGCTGATGCGCCCAAGGAAGAAGCTGAAGGGAGGTGGAGAAAGGCTCGAGCGCGGCGTCGCTGTACCTCATGAAGATGTCGGCATGCTCAAGACGGACTCCGATCATGAGCGTGTGAAGTGCTCGCAACTGTGTCCCTCCTACGGTCCCAAGGCACGTGTAGATGTGCATGGCGCGCCGCCAGTAAGTGGCTGCGGGCTCGGCAGGTCCCTGGCGAAGGGAGTGGAAGGCGCGGATGTGAGCTGCGCGGGTGGCATGCGTCTCTACAGAAAGCAGGGACAATGCCAGCTCCCAGTCCCGACATGGGTCAGCACCCGCGCCTGTGCCGGCCTCTCCAAGGAAGGGACAAAATTCCACGACAGTCTCGTGAGGCATGGCGCATAGACGTCCGTGCATTGCCCGAGCCGGTGTCAGCACCTGAGCACGGTCCGAAACCTGGTACTGACTGTGGTAGTAGGGCCAACCTCCCTCGGAAGGGGCCCAGACCTGGAAAAGGGTCTCCCAGGAGTCAAAGCCGTCCTCGATGACATATCGTGGGGGTGGTGTCTCAAAGTCCTTGGGTTGCTGCTCCGTAGGGAGAGCAACCACAGGATGGGAAAGACGAGGGATGCGGAAGACATCGGGACGAGGAAAGTCACCGAGGTAGGTCTCAAGCGAAGATCGGATCGCCGGGAACGGGGAACCGGAACGCGTCTGCAACTGGCGAAGACGCTCCTGAAGTACCCAAATCTCCCTCTCGGGAGTTTCATCGTCCATGCCTGGCATATCAGGGTCCTCCTCCAAAGGATCAAGAAGTGGCGGGTCCTGTCGTGACGCTCTCCTCGGTGTAGATGCTGACTGCTGTGCAGAAGGTGTGACACCGCCGACTCCCCCGGAGGTGTGCTGTGGGGTCGTTAACTGACTATGAAGAAGATCAGTGAGCGTGCGGATGGCGTCGGTCTGCTCTTACTGTAGGTGACGTATCTCATCCTGCTAACTCTGCAGGTCCGCAATGGCCTGCGAGCGTGGGCTTATGACCCCGGAGGAGGAGGAAGAAGGATCTGGCGGTCCTTTGTTTTTGTCACCGGTCGGAGCCATGTCAACGCCCATTATGGGGCCGAACGTTAAAAATGCTCCGAACAAGAAACCGACAACGTTTCCCGAGGAGCTGAAACATTCAGAAAATTTGACTTTTCCACTCCAAAATTGCTGACATGAGCACAGCCGCTGATGACGTCAGTGTTTCTTACGCTAGCAAAAAAATGCTAGCGTTTTTTTCGTAGGAGTTTTTTATGGCAGCGATTTTTTTGGAAGGTCACGTGAACTCCGCGTGGAGGTGACCTCGTCACCCCCTGGTCGCGGCTGCGTAGGGGCTGCGCAGTTTCTGCACAGCAGCTGCTATGCTACTGCTGCGCAGGTGCTGCTTCCGCTGCTACTGCTTCACTGCAATTGCACTACAGTCGCTACAGCAGCTGTAATGCTGCTGCTGCGCTACTGCTGCTTCCGCTGCTGCTGCTGCGTTGCTGTTGCTGCTCGCGGCTACTGATGCCGACGCTACTACGAGCTGCTGCCGCCGTTGCGTGCTGTCAGTGCTCGCAGCCGCCGCCGCAAGCTGCTGTTGCAAGCTGCTACTCCTTTTTTTTTGTATAGGCTGGCAGCTAGACAGGGCTTCTGCGATCACCCGGTGGTGGTGCTGTTGCTGCTGCTGCTGCTGCAGGAGCTAGTATATGTCGCAGCTCACCCGATGTGGTGGTGGAGACTGAGTGATGATGTCGTTGTTGAAAAAACGGCTGCAACAAGTCCCAGGATACGGCGGCGGCGGTGACTCTCACTGCTGCTACCGGTGCTGCGTCTCTGCGGCGCAGCTCAGCGAGAGGAATCTTCCTGCTCTGATACCATGAGAAAATGCCTGGAAGCTTCCTAGTGATATTGCCGCTGACTAGGCGTCAGTGCCTGGTCAGATGGTGACGACAGTCACAAGTCGTGCACACAACTGTAAGGGTCTGGCTAGGGGACACAAGGCAAAGTGTTCGAATGCTTCAATAGCATTTGCAAAGAGAAATGACAAATGACAGGTCCATGGCATAAGTATCTGCCGCGGCGCACTGCGGGTGTCGCACGCGGTAGTGCAATGTCTGCCCTAAAACCGGCCCAAAACCACTGTTTTGGCCGTAACTCAGCGTAGACAAGTCAGACTGCTACGCCGTCTGAACCTACACGTGCAGAATCTCAAGCCGACTGCTACGACTGGTCACATGCATGCATCCGACAACAAATGGTGGACACACAATGCAAGGACATGCAAATCGCGCCCACGACCAGTCCACCGATAAAATCCTACAAGCGGCAGAAAAACTGCGGAAGGTCCCAGACATCATCCAGGACTCTGGGACGACCGTTGATCAACTCCGAGCATGTAGTCCACCACCAGACGACGCCCCGGTGCCACCTGGGTCCGCATCAGGGATCTGCACGAGCATGGACACGGCCGAGTGGTCACAGTAAACTGTACATGTCGATAGGAACGTCACAAATCACAACACACCCTTCCTTGTCACACACGGTCCAGTCTGCATTCTAGGCATCCAATTCCATTCCACTCCAACAACCGAGACAACTTAGGACCCAATTGTGAGGAAGATCAAAACAGCCATTTCCCTTTGGAACAGTTTCAAGAGCCTGCTCGAAAGAAAAAGTGGTTGCGATAAATTCCTACCTCAATCCAAAATTCTTGTGCTACTCCACCTTATCCCCCATGCAATACCCATTCAATTATCCAAGCAATGCGCTCGCGCAATTCTTGTCTTCCCACAAAGCCCTTGCAGACTCCGAAAGACTTGTCCATCCAACCGAAAACCCGGGCGTCGTCCGCTTTGCCTGAAATCCGGACCATACCATTATATGCATGATGCAAATGCAGTCGTGTGGTCAGAATTGCCTAGAAACACAGGAGCAATGAGTTATAGCTGCCTGAACCTAGGTGGCGTCTACGCTAGTCCCCGGTCCCAACAGTGCCCGGATATGATGAAACATGGGCCCTAAGCAGAGCATGGCGTTTTAGATGCAACAGTGTAGTCAGACCTAGCACTGGACGCGTGTAGACATCATATGCAACGACAGAGACTGCCGGCAGCACGACTGCCAAGGAGGTCTGCCGATGAAGCTGAGCACGTTGGAGGGAGGAGGCTCCAGCCAAACGCATGTAGGCCTAAGCGTGCGTCAGCTGCACTGGAGGACACTCCGGCAGCGTCGCAGATCGCAGTCAATCATCTGTACGCCGATGTACACAAGCCGGGAGGACACAACAAAGCAGAATGAGAGATTCGTGAAAAGAAGTGACCCGTGACAGAGAGGACATGTCAAACCCAATTTTAAAAGGGATCAACTTCGACAGGGTTGTGATGGTCCAAGTGGACTAGGTGCAATGGCCGTGGCAAGAAGTGGAGTGAGGGCAAATGGAGTGATGCACCTTACATGAGCTTAGAAAAGGTAGCTGGTCTGCGGGGGCTCCTCAATGGAAGCTGCTTCAAGACCAATGTCTGGCTATGTTTGAATGAACTTGGGCATAGTGTCATTGCTCGTGTGGGAAAAGTCTGCGATCCACCACTTAGGTGCTGAAGAGAGAGGACATTCGAGAGTGACAAGAAAGCCTATAGCTAGGAGATGGAGGGATTGCACCAAACGTCACAATACAGATCACCAATGACAGAGACACAGAGCACGAGGATATGAATGTCACAAGCAGACACTACGGTAGAGTTAGCATTATGCTCATTCTAAAGACCCACCTTGGTACACAAATGAATCCAGTTACAGTTAACTAGTTGATTTAGAAAACCGAATGGTAGGGAATCCTGAATGAAAAGATCGTTTGGGATTTGTGGGTTTTTTTTTTTTTTTTTTTTTCCGCATTTTTCTTGAGAAGGCCCAATCTGGCCATAAGTTAGTTGCTACGTATTTCTTGACGCCATTCGTGATTCCTGGTGTGGACAAAATTATGTAAATGCTTCACCTTTTGGGGTTCATGTCCGTTTTCATGGTTGTAACCACATGATTGCAAACTATTGTGGGTCAGGTTCGATATCTGGGTTTGACTTGGTTCATATCGAGCCCCCGACATCAGTCCGGACCAAAGCGGAAAACGAAGGCGAGATGTTCGTACTTTAGCTGATCGGGCAGTGGAAGCAAACTTTCTTTTCTTGTCTCATAGAGGTTTGCGATGGTTCAAGAAGTTCATCAAGCGCGGATCCGAGGGAAGGGTCGAGGCCGGGAGCTCGTCCTCGAGCATGCCCTCCGAAAAATGTGCGCGGAGACGGATTTTGAAATGCCACGTGTTCGTCTCAACTCCGCCACGCGGGCAGTTTATGTTCCGTCTTATCGATTCTTGTGTTGGACGATTGGTCGAAGGTGCCCACCCCGCGCCTCAATTGGCCTGGTCAATCTAAGCGTAGGGATGCGAGATACTTGGCTCGGTTACTGGGACGTGAGATTCAGCCAGCAACCTTCCCTCGATCTGGCTCTCCTTCGGAGGGGCGAGGGGAAGGAAGAGGACCGTTAGGGAGTTTTGCCCTACACACCAAGACGAGGAGCCGGACCGTCGATCTGTCGCTTCGAGCGAGCTGGCGTTCAGCTGCAGGTAGACAAGGCTTTTGTTCCCACCCACAGAACAGAGGCAGTGCAGCCGTTTTGCGCCAACGTTTCTTTCTTCCGTGACCCATCATCTACTATCACAATGGCCGCATCCACCATGGCTGTCGTCGGTCTCGGAAGCGCCCTGGCTGCTCCCGCCAAGGGCCTATCCTCCAGGGCTGCTTTCTCCAACACCAAGGCCTCGTGCTTCGTGAAGAACGTGAACGCCCGCGTGGTGTGCAGCGCCGAGAAGGAGAACACCGTCGCTGAGCAGGCTGGCAAGGCCGCTGCTGCCGTTGCCCTCGCCGCCGTCCTGGGCGCCACCTCCTTCGCTGCCCCTCAGGCTGCGTTCGCCGACGTTGCTGGTCTGACTCCCTGCTCCGAGTCCAAGGCCTTCGCCAAGCGCGAGAAGCAGGAGATCAAGAAGCTCACCCAGAGGCTCAAGCTCTATGAGGAGGGCAGCGCCCCCGCTCTTGCCCTGAACGCCACAATTGAGANCTTTCTACGGCTCCCAGGGTCTGCTCTGCGGTGCTGACGGCCTGCCCCACCTGATTGTGGACGGTGACTTGAAGCACTTGGGCGAGTTCGTCTACCCCGGCATTGTGTTCCTGTACATCACCGGCTGGATTGGCTGGGTCGGCCGTGAGTACCTGATCAAGACAAAGGAGGGTGCGAAGCCCACTGAGAAGGAGATCATCATCGACGTCCCCATGGCCCTCGGCCTCATGGGCCGTGGCTTCACATGGCCCGTGGCTGCTGTGTCCGAGCTGAGGAACGGCAAGCTCCTCGAGTCCGACGACAAGATCACCGTCTCTCCCCGCTAGATCACCTACATAAGTATCAATGGCTTTGTTCTCATCAAAACTTTGTATCTAACCTCCAACTAGCATTTTTGCAGTAACACATTTACCAATCCTTCTTTTTCTTTCAGAACGCGTGGTTATCGCTAATTGCTTTTGTAGGGTCCATCGTTTTGTTCTTGAGACTCTTTCCGCCGATTGTAATGCGCCGCACACTACTCTTGCCATCAGTAGAAATCAGGTACAGGTGTGATGTCCCACATATGAGGATAAAGCATATCGTAGAATGAATCGAGGTGTTCTGTAGACCTATCTTGACAGCGGGAGGTGCAGAATGAATGTGATTCGAACACAAAAATCCGACGACGAAAACAGTGAAGTGACCAAACACTGACCAATTAAGAATGCACTATGCAGTACTCACATTAGTCACAGTCGCATTACGTATGCACCATGCAATAATCAGTCCATCGTATAATCCAGTACCACTTTGCTTCTCCAGCACAAATGTGCATACCAGTGTACATAGTGTACGCACAATTGGTGCTGGATAAGCGAAGTGGTTCCGGATTGTACGATGAACTGATTAGAGGTAACAGGTCGTACTGGATTGAACTTGAATTTCTTAGGAACAATATTCCTTGTTCCAGTTTTACATCAGTTCTAGTTGGGAGAGAAGCTATAGCTAAAAGAGGAGGAATGACACGTGCTGTTATACCGGAGGGATGGTGATCTAATACAGAAATGATGGAACCATGTCAGACAAAGTAGACAGAGTTGCATATAAATGCTGAGGTCCTCATCAAGCTAGTCCTGCTTCCTTCAGCACTGTCTCGAAGGCATCGTCGTCCATCCAGTCTACCTGCGGAATCAAAGCATTGATGCCGCAGAGCAGACACAAAAACCAGGATAACAAGCGTTTCAGCCAGTGCAGGTGCCCTTTACGCCTGGCTGAAAAATGATCCTCACATGCAATGTGAGGATCACATTGCATGAGCATGCAGTTGATGCCCAAGGGGTCGGAAGGAGGCAGGGGGATAGGGGGGCAGGGTGCAGGGGATAGGAGGGAAGGGTGC